>JAJLVB010000057.1:0-66104 GCA_030570135.1 Pichia deserticola | reverse complement strand
ACATGTATGTAATTGTCCCAGTGTCCGAGTGGTTAAGGAGCCGCCCTGCTAAGGCGGTGGGCTCTGCCTGCGCAGGTTCGAATCCTGTCTGTGACGTTATTTTTTAGATACTTATTATCATTACTAATAAATATTTTTTTTTGTAATTTATAAGAAGTTTAAGTAAATTGACATGCCTGCTGTGCCAGCTTGTTGTTTGATAAATGAATGTTTTTTTGGATTTGAACACCAGAGAAGAGAATATACAGAGAGATAAATAAACAACCTGATATTGTTTTAAATATCCTTGATTTCCTTTTATCGTTGATTCGTGCAATTAATAAAGTTATGTGCAACTTTCAATGATCATGCATTATTTTATTCGCATTTTTGTTATTGTTAAATTTCGTAACCTTTAGACTCCATATATATATATATATATCTATCATGTGGAGAAAATATACAATTGAACTATATAAATAAACATATAATATAAAATATAAAAAGTCAAAATGTCAGCAGTAACAAAGCATATTAGAATGGTTATTATGGGTGCACCAGGTTCCGGTAAAGGTACATTAACATCCAGATTATTGAAAAAAATACCAAGTATTCATTCATTATCAACTGGTGATATTTTAAGAAAGGAAGTTGCAAATAAATCACCAATTGGTGAAAAGGCTAAATTATTCATTTCAAAAGGTGAATTATTACCTAATGAATTAATGGCAAAAATTGTTGAAAATGAATTAAAATTAAATAAATGGTTGAATGGTAAATCATCATTTTTATTAGATGGATTCCCTAGAACAGTTGAACAAGCTAAAGAATTAGAACCTGTTTTAAAACCTTATAATAGTGATATTAATTTTGTCGTTGAATTAAATGTACCGCCAGAAGTTATTCTTGATAGAATTGCAAATAGATGGGTTCATTCTTCAGGTAGAGTTTATAATTTAAAATATAATCCACCAAAAGTTCCTTTTAAAGATGATCTTACAGGTGAACCATTATTCAAAAGACCTGATGATAATCCAGAAACATTCAAAGTTAGATTAGATAAATATTTTTCTGAATTAGAACCAATCAGAGAATTTTATGAAAAGAAAGGTATATATCATGTTGTTAGTGGTGAAACTTCAGATATAATTTTCCCACAATTATATGAACTTGTTAAAAAGCAACTTTCATAATCATTATAAAAAAAAAAAAAAGTTTTCAGAATTTCGGATAAATATAAATACATATATATAAATATATAAATTTGTAAATATATCATATGTTAGATAAAAATGAATAAATTATATAGATTTAATTCCAATGATCAAAACCAATATTTTTACCCCAAGAATCTTTAATAAATCTTTTAGGATTTAAGGAACCAAAATTATCTAATTCTTCAACTTCTGAATTTTTTAAATCAATTAATTTATAACCTTTTTTAATTCTTTCAGCATTAGAAGAACGTGGCAATATAACTATTTTTTTAGTAATTGCATAATTAACAATTACATCAGCTGGTGTAACATTATATTTATTTGCTAAATTAACAACTAAAGGAATTTTCAAATTTGGAGCACCTGATGATCCAAATGGTGAATAAGCTTCTAAAATTATACCTTTTTCAGAACAATATTTATAAAGTTCTAATTGAGGTAAATGTGGATGTAATTCAACTTGATTACAGGCAGGAATAACTCCAGTTTCTTTAATAACTCGATCAAGCATTTCAATTGTATAATTAGAAACACCAATTGCTTTTGCTTTACCTTGATCTTTAATCTTTAATAATTTTTTATATGTAATTAAATAATCACCATCTTTATCATATAAAATATTACCATTTGAATCTTTTGGAACTGCAATTCTATTACCATTTTCATCTTCAATTTTTTTAAAACAAACAGGCCAATGCTGTAAAAGTAAATCAACTTGATTTAATTTTAAACTTTTTAATGATAATGCAATTGAATTTTCAGGATCATTCCAAAAGCAAGGCCAAACTTTTGTAGTTATAAAAATCTCACTTTTATCAATTTTACCAGATTTTGATAATTCTTCTAAAACATCACCAATATATTCTTCAGTATTATAATACCATGCAGTATCGATATGTTTATATTTTGCATCAAGTAATGCAGCTTTTAGTGCAAGTTTAAAAGTATCAGGATTTTCTTCTGAAACCGTACCAAATCCTAATAATGGAATATTTGCACCTGTGTTTAACTTAACTGTAGCCTCTGCAGCGTTTGTCATGTTGATGATTTTTATAAGTGTTAGTTCTATAACTCAATTGATCAAAGAGAAAAAGAGTTAGCATAAAAAAATATAATTAAATATTTGAGTTAGTAATAAAGTCATTAATAACATTTATTTCCAGGCCCTAATTTGCACCATGAAAAGTCTATAACCATAAAAATTTGGCATATTGTTATTATTATGATCGATCGGAGATAGTTACTCAAATAGTGTTTAATTACTGATTTATAATTTTTATCATTTATCATTTTATTATTTATTTTTTATTTAGCCGTAACGTCGATCGACCGCACAATTGATAATTCTGAGAAATTTTCATTTTTTTTTTTATTTTTTTTTTTTAATTTAATTTAATTTTTCATTTTATATATTATTTTTTTATCATGTTTTTTTTTTTTTTATCAATAAAAGAAATATACTATTGTTATTATCATTCCCTTTTATATAATATTCTATACAGTTTCTTACAGAGAAATTTACAATTAATAACAATGAGAATATATCATACTAGAATACAGAGTTTTCGAAATAGAATCAGAAAAAATATTTCGGTAATAACTTACAGATTTCATTCTCAATACCCTAAAATAGGTTTCATCACAGATATTGAGAAAACTAATATAGAATATAAATATATTAATGGCAACATAGATCTAAACAAAAATAAAAGTTTAAATTTGAACGTTGATAACAAAAAAAAAGATATAATACCCAATTCAATGGCTCAAATTACAATACCCGATAATAATTATGATTCTAAAAATAATAATAATATTATAGATCTATCAAAGCTGCCGTCATGGTATGAAAGACTTCAAAATCCTTCAACTTATAATATAATAAATGACATTATTAAATGTTCTAAACCTGCACCATTTAGAAGTTTTCAACGATGTTATGTTAAATTACTAACATCATATGCAGATCAATTTATTTCCTTAACAAAACCACAAATGAAAGAATTACAATTGAAATTTGAAAATCAAGATTTGCCAAATCATTTACAGCAAGAACAAATTAAATTAGATTTGGTTAGTAAAAAATTAAGCGATTTATCAGCAAATACTTATATAATGTATAAAAGGTTAAAGATAAGTAGATTAACTCCACCTTTTTATTTACATCAACAATTTTTAATCCATTTAGGAGCAAATAATTTATCAAAATTATTAGATTTATATTTTGAATTACCTGAACCTAGACCTTTATATTTAAAACGTGAAGAATTTGAAAAATTAATGAGTTTATTATTAAGATTAAAAATTTCAAATGATGATCATAAATCTTTATTACCTAAAATAATTGATGTTTATGATGATATTAGAAAAAATGGAAATGGTATAAACTTAACACCATTTGAAGAAACAAAATATCTTTCATTTTTATTAAATTTATGGATAGAAGAAAATTTATCACAAGAAGAAAAATTTATTAAAATAATTAATTTAAAATCAAACTTTATCAAGAAATTAAATTTTTGCCCAGCAATGTGGAATATTCTATTAACTCATTTCCCTGAAAAAACTAATGAGATAATTAAAATGATGTCAGAAGAATATGGTATTTCAAGGACTAATATTGAACTCTATTTAAAACATACTAAATCATTCGATGAATTTAACAATTTACTTGAATTAATGAAATTAAAATTTTTTCATATTGATCCATATTTATTAGATACAATAATATTAAAATTAATTGAATTTAATAAAACAAATTATGCATTGAGTTTAATTTTTCAAATTATAAAAAAGTTCCATAAAATCTCAAATTTAAATTGGATATTCTCAACTAAAAAAGATCAAAGATTTCATTTATTTAAAATTGATGTATTAAATAAAACTTTACAACAACTTAATAATGAATTTTCTAACAAACCATTTACTTGGTTAAGGTATAAATTCAAACCAAATCCATTTACAATTGGAAAATTATTAACTTGTCTAGATTCAAATGATGATAAATCTAATTTATTAATTTTAATGATAGAACAAAACATACCACTTGCAAATAAATTTGCAATTGAATTATTAAAAGTTTGTAATTTTGAAACTATTCCATTAGTATTAACATTGGTGAATTCATCTTTTCAATTTAATGATGACCTACATAAATTTTCAACAGATTCTAGATTTGATACCAATTATCTGAAAAATTTTGTTTATGATTCTTCAGATTCAGTTTTCGAACTTAAAGAAATTTTTAAAATCAGTTTAAAATTATATGATGAAAATGAAAAACTTGAAGACTCCGATAATACTAGAGTTAGTATTGCAGGTCAATTGGTCTCTCTAAACAACAAATTAAAAAATTAGTCAAGTTTGGAAATATATAAATTAATGTATTTAAAAAGAATATATATAGATTATGTATGTATAAGGTAAAATTATAAAATTAGTAAAAAGAAAAAACGAAAACAAATTTATAGTAAAGAAAATATGAAAAGATAAAAGTTTTGATTTTTTTTTTTTAAAAAACAATTATAGTATGAAGAATATAGTATAGGTATCAAAAAATATATATATATATATAATAAAGGCAATAATATGAAGTATCAATATTAAATCATTTTTTTCCTTTTTGTAATTTACTCTTTAAACTCATTAATGGTGTTAATGGATTCCAGCCTCTGACACGGAAAATATCATACATAAAAATCATGACAGAAATGTTGAATCCAATATAAACACAGTAAAACCCAACATTTCTCCATCTATGATGCCATGACATACCAACAGTTTTTAAATATTCATCACCAACAGAATAAAGACAAACTTCACATGAACTGGTTGCATTTTTGTTATTAACATAACCATTATTTGATTCAAAGTAATCAGCTAAATATTCACCACAAGTTAATCCGGAAGGTGGTTCTAAGATATTATATTCATTTTTACCACAAACAACTGGACGTTCATGTAATAAAATTGATAAAAAGTTATCCACGAAATATGTAAAAGGTGATAATCTCCACATGAATTTCCAAAAACCTGGCATTAAAGATGGAACTTGAACAACACCACAGAATGAAATAATGAAATTTAATGCTAAACCAGTTAAAACATTTGCTGATGGTAAATCTGGTGAAACATAAACAATAGCTAAACCTAGTGAAATATAATATAATTGGAAAAAGACACAATAAGTGAACCACCACATACCACATCTTGAAGCTGAATTATCAAGTTGAATTGGGAAATACCACGCAATGAAATAAATGGTTGAAAAGAATAATGCAAATGGAATTTCACTTAAAAATTGTGATGCCATTAATAAAGACCAGTGGAAAGTATTTGATTTTGATTCTCTAACTTCATATAATTCACGAGCAGCGATTGCCTTTTCTTGAATCTGATTAATTAATGGTGAAGCAGCAATAACAGCAATGAAACAAGCAAACATGACATTTTGCATACCAACAACTGTATATTTTGCATCCCAAAATGAAAAACCAGTTAATAAACCCGCAAAAACAAATAAGAAAAATTTGGACATGATATAATCTAAACTACGGTAAAATTGTAAAAATGTTCTCTTGAAAACTTCTGAAAATTGAACTATAAATGGAGCAGCATACTTTGAAGTTAATTCACTATTATCACTAGATGGTAAGTTTGAAGTTCTTTCAATTAAATCCTTGATATAATCTGTAACTTCTTGATATTGTTTTGAAGCAAGCCATTTTTTATTCCAATCTTCGATATTATCACCAGTTGCACCAGCACCTATAACTTCTAAAATATATTCAGCTGGATTTTCAGTTTCAGAACAAAGTCTACCACCTTGAGATTGGAAATAATCGAGCAAAGTTTTTGAGTTTTTACCAATATCACCAAAATAAACAGTTTGACCACCTCTTCTTAAAAGTAATAATCTATCAAATTCTTCGAATAATGTAGCTGATGGTTGATGAATAGTACATAAAATTGCTTGACCTGCCTTAGCTAATTCCTTTAACACTTGAACAATTGCCCATGATGATTGAGAATCTAAACCTGAAGTTGGTTCATCTAAGAATAATAATAATGAAGGTTTTGCAACCAATTCTGTTGCAATTGATAATTTCTTTCTTTGTTCGACATTTAAACCATAACCTGCTTTACCAGCTAATGAATCAACATATTCTTCCATATTTAAAATTTTGATAACTTCATCAACGTATCTAACTTTTTCTTCATCTGGAACACTATGAGGTCTTCTTAATCTTGCACTAAAAATCAATGATTCTCTAACAGTTAATTCAGCAATATGTAAATCTTGTTGTTGAACATAACCAGTTCTTCTTTCAAATGATGAATCAATTGGTTTACCATTAATTAACATATCACCAGTAACAACACCAACATCAACACGTCTTGATAAAACATTTAATAAAGTAGTTTTACCAGCACCAGATTCACCCATAAGAGCAGTTAAAGTACCCGGCAAAACAAAACCTTGAACATTATCTAACAATTTTCTATCGGCACCATCATAAGGAACAACATAATCAACATTTTGCCACATAAAAATATCTGAAGAACCTAATTTATTAGTTTCATTAACACTAGCAGTTGAATGTTGAGATTCTGTAATTTCTTCATTAATTTTTTCTGATGATTTTTCAGTTAAACCAGCTTTCTTTTCAGGATCACTTTCAGTTGCACCAATTGCTTCTAAAAGTGATGAAGGTATATTTGCACCATGAATAAATAATAATTTATCAGATGATGCAACAATTGGATTATAAAGTTCAACAACAATAGAATTAACAACTAAATAACCGATAATAAAACAAAACATAATACCCAAATTTCTCCACATATGAGCCCAAACATAAGTAAATGATAATCTTAAATAAATCATACCATCAACAAAATTTTCACCATCATATTCAATTTTTGATAAATAACCACCGACAAACGCACAAACTTGATTTTTCAATGGATTAATATCTGCATAACTTGGACCTCTTGGAACTAAATGATCTTGATAACATGGCATTTTATCACCTCTAAATTCCATTAAAATCATTGATTCAAAAGCATATAAAACTGGATTACAATAAGAGAACCATTTAAACCACCAATACATTGAAGGTCTTTGAATCATATAAGATGAATAAACAACCATTGCTAACATACAAATACCATTAATACCATTTGCAGCTGATAAATCAGGCATAAATGAAGCTAATAAAGTAAATAATGAATTAACACATTGAACAACCATATTAATAAATAAGAAATAAGAGAAAAAAGCACCAGCATCTCTTTTCAAATTTGATAAGAAATAAATAATTAATGAAAATGCAATAATTGCTACACAACGAACAGGGAATGAAATTAATTGTTTTGCTAAAAGTTCAGATGACGGTTGATACATCGTGTAACAAAATTGTTTATTTAAAATTGGTTTATCCATAAATAAATCAGCAGTTTCAGCTAAACACATAATACAGAAATAAAGACATGAGAAGAAAAGAACACCACCTCTTGAGAATGCACCAACAGTTGTGTTAGTTGTATTATAATATAAAGAACCAATAATTAAAGATTGAATAACAGCGGCAGCAACTAAAGTAATGGTATAAGCTTTATTATTAATTAAATTATGAATTCTTCTAACACAACATAATTTTAATTGTTGCATAAAATTAACAGTATATGGAGATCTTTTTGGAGTATATTTTTGTTTTTCAGCAGTTAAAACTTCTTTAAAAGTTTCATCAGTTTGACTTGCATTTGATTCATTTAATTTATTATCAATATCAATTAATAATTGGGCATATTCTGGAGAATTTTTCCAATATAATTCAAATTCATCAGCAGTTGATGGTACATTTTTTGGATCAACATCATCTCTTAAAGTTCTAGCTAAAGGATCAGTAACAGCGGTTAAAAATTCAGGAGTTGTTTGTCTATTTGGTTTTGAATAACCCATTTTATAAAAATAAGCAACTGCATTTTGAATTCTACCAAAATAAATTTGTCTACCAAGGTATAAGACTGTAACATAATCAAATAATTGATAAATATTTTCTGAAGCTTGATAAATTGTAACTAATGAAGTTGTTTTAGTAATATTTGTTGAAGTTCTTAAAGATTCAGTAAATTCTAAAGCAGTTGAAGCATCTAAACCTCTTGTTGCATTATCAAAACAATAAACAGTACCTTTTGTAACCATTGCTTCTGCAATTGAAACTCTTTTTCTTTGACCACCAGATATACCTCTAACAAAATCATTACCAACTAAAGTTTTTTCAACATGTTTTAAACCAAATAATGTTAAATATAAATCTTTAATTGTTGTAATATATTCATCTCTTGAAACATTATTAATTCTAATTGAAGGAGTTTTACAACCAATTGCAAATTTCATTGTTTGTTCAACTGTTAAATAAGGGAAATGAACATCTAATTCAGGATTATAAATTAATTGATTTTTATGATTTTTAAACATTTCTTTTGAATTAATACCACCATAATAAATTTCACCTTCATAACCTAAATAAGTTTTAGTTTCACCACATAAAACTTTTAAAAATGAAGAACAACCAGCACCTGGTCTACCTAAAACTAATGTCATTGTACCTGGAGAAGCAAAACCTGTAACACCTTTAATAATTTTTCTAGTTTTTGGTAATTTACTAAAGTCAAATGAACTATTCTTTTTATTTTTTCTATTTCTAATAAATGAATAAATTGGGAAGAAAACATCACTAACATCTTTAACAATTGAAGCAGATGTATTTTTACCATTAATTGTTAAATCTTTAAAAATAACTTCACAAGTTTTAACTTTTAAACCTTGTTCTTCATTTCTATGAGCCATAAATTGTAAAATTGCTTGTAAATCAAAATCATTTGGATCAATTTTAAAAGATTTCATTTCTTCTGCATTTAAATGTGATAGAGTTTGAGATAATGTTGATAATCTTCTTAAAACATCTTGTTGTGGATCCATATGATCAACTGATTGATTTCTTGTAACTGCTTTATGAATATAATCAACTTCTTCTGACAAATCATCATTAACATGATGATTACCATAATTATCATCATCATCATCACCATCATAATCTGCTGGTGGACTATATTTATCATCTGGATGGAATGAATTAACATCATAAATTATACTACTTCTATCTGAATTATTGCCATTATTATTTTCCTTTGGAGGATTTAAATAATTAGAATTACTAGTATCACTAGTATCATTAGTATTAGTATAATTCATACTAGTACTATTTTTAGTATTATCAGACATCTTTGATTAATTGAAAATCTTTAAAAATTAAGTTTAATAATTAATAATAATAGATGATTTTTGATAAATGAAATAACGGGTTAAATTAAAAAGATATTATAAAAAAAAAAAAAAAAAAAAAAAAGGACATGAACAAAATTTAAATGATATTAAATAATAATTTAAAAAATAGTTATGAAAAGTAGATTCAAATTTGTTATATATTTTTTTATTAAAGGCGAAATAAAAATATCAAAATAGTTCAAAACTGTGGAAAAGGTAAATAAAAACATTAAAAACATTATCGGAAGAATAAAAATGTATTTTTATAACTTCCGATTTTTTTTTAAAAAGGGAACAATTTAGTGAACACATACAAATTACAAATATTTATTAACAAACAACACTTTGAAAAAAAAAAAAAAAGTGTCGTAATATTAGTAATATTTCATAAAGCGAGGGACATCGGAGATTCGGTTATAAGATTAATTAAATATTTAAACTAAATAAATAAATAAATAGTGAGTAATTAATTAATAAGCAAGCATAAAAAAGAATAAGCTTTGTTTCCGTGGAGTAGTTAGTTATCCGTGGAGTTAGTTAGTTAAAATATTTTATCTTGTTTAGTTTTTGCTCGGGGGTTATACAAATTGTTGTAATTTATGCCGGCCGGTCTTATATCCGCTACTTTTTATTTCGGAGATTATACCACTTTTATTTCCTTTATTTCCTTTATTTTTTTTATTTCCTTTATTTTTTTTATTTCTTTTATTTTTTTTTATTCCTTTTATTTCTTTTTTTTACTTTATATTGATGATATAAAAATATATAATTATATTAACAACAATCAAATAATTTATTTAATTATTTATTTTACCTTTCTTCATATTTCTTAAAAAAGTTAAATCTTCATTAATCTCTTCAGCTTTTAATGGTGGACAATGTTGTGTACCTTTACTTGGATGTTTCATATTAACTTTATCCTTATTTATAATACTTTTACTACCATATAAAAATTCATTTAAAATTGGATTCTCAGTTAAAATTTTATTAGAATCTTCAGTATTTGATGATGCATTACCATTATTATTTTTATTCTTCTTTCTACTACTATTATTATTACTATTAATACCACTTATATTTCCATTACCAGTAGCTGTATTTGATTCATATGAATCATCATTAGAATTTGTTAAATTAGAATCATGTAATGAACTTTCATGATGTCTTTTCCTTCTTGATCTACGTTCACCTGAAAAGAAAAAACTCGAGTTTGTTTCAAATCCTGAATTATTATTATTATTATTATTATTATTACTATTATTACTATTATTATTATTATTATTATTATTAATACCATCTGTATTATATCCACTATTATTACCATTTCCATTATTATTATAATTATTATTATTATCATGACTACTATTATATCCATTACCACCAGCACCAGCACCACTACCACTAATATAACCACTATTTTGATTACTACCTAAAATACTTGAATCATGTAAACTTGACCTTGATCTTGATGATGTATGAATTGAGCCTGATTTTGATGATGTTACAATATCAATTAATGCTTTATCTTCTTTTAATTGTTTAATTTTATTAATTAAACCTTCTTGAAGTTTATTTTTAACCATTTCAACAATTGATTTTGTATTATTAACAATTGTTTCATATTCTTGTTTAAATGATTCATTAATAAATTTAACTTGATATTCTTCAGCTAATCTAAGTCTTAATAATTCTAAATCTCTCCACTCTTCAAAATCTCGAACTTTTTGTAAATTTTCTGCATTATCTCCTGAATGTAATGAACTTAATTTATATTGTAATTGAATTAATGAATCTCTATAATGAATATCTTTATCTAATATAAATTGTTGATCCATTTTTGATAATTTTGTTTGAAGTTGAATTCTTCGACGAGCTCTCTTTGTTAAATGTTGTGAATTTGAATTTGAATTAGAGTTAGAATTTGAACTAGATTTTTGAATTTGTGTTTGAGATGGTTTTTGAACTTGGGATTGAATAAGTTTTTGAGATGATTTTTTACTTTGTAATTGATATTCTTCATTTTGTTGCTGTTGTTGTTCTACAGAAACGTATATTGGAACTTGATGTATATGTGGTAATTGTGTTTGTACTTGAATAGGTATTTGTTGTTGTTGTTGTTGTTGTTCTTTTTGTTGATATTGAATTTGCATTTGTTGTTGCATTTGATGAAATTGATGTAGTTGTTGTACCTGAGTATGAGTTTGAGAATGTGGTTCTGTTGATACTTGTAAATGAGCTTGATCTTGCAGTGGTGGTTGCTGGAAACGAGAAATCTCACCGTATTCCTGTTGAATCATTGTTATAATTCTTTATTAAATAATGCTCACTATAAATAAAGTAAGGCGATATGTATGTATGTAATCCTTTATTCTGTGACGTTGAGATAGAAAATGCAGAATTTTTCTTAATAAAAAAGGCCAGTCAGTGCAAAAGCAAAATCACTTTTCACTAACTTTACTCTGTTCTGTCGTCACCAAAAAAAAAACAGGAGCGGTTAAGAAAAAGAGAACTGAAATGTGTGAGCAACGCAACTTCTGTGCTGTGCTATATTTATATAGAAGACATGCACCGCCCGCACACACGTGACCGCCATGAAATTTTTCACTTTTCTTCCTATTTTTCACATATCTTTGTTCTATTTTTGTTCTTTTTTCTACCGATTTTCCAATACTTTTTCATACCATTACAACCTAAATACTGACTCTTATTGTAGGAAAAACAATGTCACAATACTTATTGTCAATTAATGATAAAAAATCTATAAAAAAATTCAAATTGATATTGGAGGAAAACGGTTGTTTAAATAAATCAAAAAAAATTTCCACTGATTCAAATGGTGTTTTTAAAATACCAATAAAATTTGACCCTTCTATATCTGATCCTAAATTATATATTGAAAATTTATTACCAGATTTGAAAAATCCAATAATTACAAAAATTCAATATGAAGAAAAAATACCAGATTTTACTTCAGATTTATCTGATCTTATTACAAAATTAAATATTCAAACAGATATTAACATTTTTACACTTACTTTACCGAAAAGATATTCAATTTATCCACCTTTATTATTATTCCCTATAAATTCATTAGATAATGGAAATTGGTTAAAATTTTTAAATTCATTAAACCAAAATTTAAAAGATGAAATTTTTAAATTTATATTAGATTATTTATCAACTTCAACAAATAAATTAACACATTTAGCAATTAATAAACCAATACCCGAGTCAAATAATGAAATAAGACATCCAACTCAATTAACAATTTTATATGGAGATTTTAATAATTTTTGGTGCCATTCAATTCAAAATGGAATTTATCAAACTTGGATGCCATTATATACAATGTTCTCAAGAGGTAATATTAAAGAAAAGGCAAGAATTTTAAATTCTTATCAAGATATTTCAAATAATTCAGATATAGTCGATTTATATGCAGGAATTGGATATTTTACATTATCATATTTGAAAAAGGGTGCAAGAAGAATATTTTGTTGGGAAATTAATCCTTATTCAGTTGAAGGTTTATCAAAAGGAATTTCAAAGAATGGTTTTGGAAATGCTTATATAATTAAAAGAAATGAATCAATTAATTTCGAAAAAATTTTAAATTCAAAATGTATTGTATTTTTAGAAAGTAATATTTATTGCTTGGAAAGATTTAAAGAATTAAAAAATTTAAAAATTAATTTAAATTTATCTCATATTAATTTAGGTTTATTACCAACTTCAGTAGATTCATGGCCATACGCTTGTGAATTGATTGATTTATATTCAAAAAAAATTTCAAATTCTTGGATACATGTACATGAAAATATAGGTGTTGATGAATTAGATTCATTTATGGATTTAACATGTAAAAAATTACAAGGATTAAGTAAAACTAAAAAGATAATTCCAATATGGTTAGAAAAGGTTAAAACTTTTGCACCTGATGTTTATCATGTGGTTGGTGATTTTAAATTAACAAATTAAATTAACAAATTAAATTAACAAATTATTATTATTATTATATAAAAAAAATATTATTTTTTTAACAATAAAAGTATATATTTATTTATAATTTAATTTATTTGTTCAGGAGGTTTTTGCTTTTTTAAATCAACTTCTTGTTCTTTAGTCGAATCTTCTATACTATCAACTTTGGCGGCACGTCTAACAATTTCAAGATAATTTGTTGGAACATAACCCATTCGTCCATCTCTTGTCCTACAATGACTCCATCCATCAAGTTTTTCTAAGATTGCAACTAAATCTCCACGTGAAAGTTTTAATTCTTTCCATCCACCAGCTTGTTCATCCTCTCTTTCCGGTATATAATCATATATTGCCCTCGCAAATTCTAATGAACGTGGATCAACTTTATTAGATCTACTATTTAATTCTGTATTTTGATTTGTTGTATTGTTTAACATATTATTACCATTATTAATATTTCCATTCATTTCATGAATTCTTTTTTGTTCTTTTTCAATATATTTAACAAATTTAGACATTAACATTGGTAATCCAATTAATGCAACAAGAAATACTAAAAGTGGTTTTAAACTTAAATTTTTATTATTTTTATTCTTTGAATTTGAAATTCCATTTTTCCAATTGCTAAATTCTTGTAATAAACTATGTGATCCTCTTGAATCATTATCAGTTGAAAATCCTAATAATCTTTTCAATATTCTTTTCAACCATGATAATACAGCATATAATCCTAATGGTCCATTATTATTATTACTATTACTATTATTATTAAGACCATGAGGTCCATTGGTTAACATTTTAGCAGAATCTGTAATACCTCCAATAAAGGAATCTTTAACTTGAGAACCAATACTTGTTAAATTACCAATTTGATCAGCAACTCCAAGTATTGTAAAAAAACTATTATGAGTTGCATAATATGTACTTTCAAGTAATGCAGCAACTGCACTTACAGCATAAACAACATTTTCAAGTACTTGAAACGTTCGTGATGTTGCATCTGCAACACCATTTAATGCCCCATTACCATTTTCATCACCTGTCATACCATTACCATAACCCATTTGTCTATATCTACCCATACCACCTAAACTACCAAAACTTCCTAATCCACCCATACCACCAAGGCCACCAAGACCTCCATAACTTCCATAACCTCCTAAACCTGTGCCATAACTTCCATAACCACCTAAACTTGAACCATAACCTCCATAACCACCTAAACTTGAACCATAACCACCATAACTTCCATAACTTCCATAACCAGTACCATAACTACTACCATAAGTACCTAATCCGGAACCATATCCCGTTCCATAACTATTTCCATAAATTGATGTAGAATTCGTTATAGGATTTGTAGTTGTATTAGATGTTGTACTACTTAAAGAAGGTATAGGTGGAACTGCAGGTTTGTCTGTAGAATTTGCTGTTGTTGTCGTTGCATTAGTAGTTGAAATATTTGATGTTGCCGTCGTTGGCAATGTTGAAGAAACGTTTGATCCGTTCTCCCAAGGTTTTGGTCTTGTTTGTGACATATTGTTTTATTAAAACTTATATGAGAATGATTTTTAATTTTACTTTTAACCTATTCTAATTAAATATAAACAAAGTTAATTAGATTAATAAAGAAAGTTTTTTTTTTTTTCCTCCAACAGCTAGCTCTCCCATTTTCTTCAATATCAATTTAATTTGTTTATTTTATTTTAGTGCTGATATTTTTATCGCCCACTAAGAACTCGCGGTTTCAGTTTCCTAATTTGGACCACTGAAACTTTATACGCTTATCATTAGATCTTCAACATAATATAAAAGGATACAAAAAAATACATTTTAAATTATTAAACTGTTTTACAAAGTAAATAAACAAAAGAGAAAAAAATAATAGACAATAAATATAAAGGACTAAAAAATAATTAATAACAATAGTAACTATATTATTTAAGCACTCCACATACTATACAATTTTGGTTCAATGACACTTACAGGTTTGACGTTATCTGAATCAATATCCATTTCATTATTTGATGATGCATTATTCTCATTTTCACCATCTTTTGAAATAACAGTATGAGAAGATGCTGAAGAATTCAAATTGTATTTTGCTTCATCAATTGCTTTATCAACTATTGACATTGCTTCATTAATAGAATTTTCTAATGCTTCAGGTGTAATTGAATTATTATTTTTAATTTCTTCAACAATTTTTGATGCTTTTTGAAGTTGTAATTTAGTTTTTAAACATTGTCTTTTAACTTTCATTTTATCTAAAACTAAATTTTCCTTTTCAGTTTCAACCAATTTTTGTTGTTCACTAATTCTTGATTCAAGATTCATAAATCCTTCTAATTTAAGTTCAAATTTACGTAATGATAATTTAAGTATTGACGTTATAATATTATCTTGTGTATTTAATTCTGAATTTGCACTTAACTTAATATTTGAAAGAATTTTCTCATTTGGAGTTATATTTTTATCATTTATATTTTCTGTTATAGATGAAGTAGTTGTAGTTGTAGTAGTAGTTGTAGTTGTAGTTGTAGTTGTTTTTGAATCCGTTCCTTTTGATGATGTATCATTATTAATAATTGATAATAAAGAAGATAAATCTATTGTTTTATTATCTTTTAATTTTTTCAAATATTCAACATATGAAGATTTTGAAATATGTTTAAATAAATAAGTATCTTCAATTGGTAATTGAATAAACTTAATAATACATTGATCTTTTGCTCTTGAACCAACATGACCTGCAATTAAATTCCAATCATCACCAAACATTTCAACACCTTCTAATAATAATAATATTTCATTATTTGACCAAGGTTTAAATTCATTATTTAAATGAGTTTTATTAAGTTTAATAAAATCTGAACTTTTAAAATAATCTTCAAATTGACTATTTTCAAAACAATCTAATGAAATATTTGATTTATTTTTTAAATTATGATATTTAGTTTCAGTTATATCATTACCAGTAATTGAACAATAAATTCTTTTAACTTGTTTTGAATTATTATTATTACTATCTTTTAAAATAAATACATCATCAACAGAATCATAAACATTTTTTCTTAATTGTAAATTTAATTTAACATTTGGAGTTATACTATTTGAGATTTTTTGTCTTTTATATGATGGTTCATTTAAATTACTATTTATTTTATTACTATTATTATTATCATTATTATTTGTTTTATTATTAATATTATTTGAATCAATATTTTCATTAACTTCAATTTCATCACTTTGATTAATTGGAATAGAAGATTCTTCAGTTTGTAATGCAAAACCTGTTGGTTTATCTAAAGTAATTTGGAAATGACCTGTAAATTGTGGACCCATTGAAAAACTTTTCGTTTTTGGATCAATTTGATAATTAATTAAACCCCATTTTGATAAAAATCCATAAATTCTCATTAAAGAGGCAACATCCATTGCAATATTTCTTCTAATTGCAGTAATTGAAAGATATTCAATTGGATTTAATCTATAAGTATTAACAATAAAATTTCTAACAGTTTTATAAATATTTGGATTTTTATATTTAAAATTTGATTGTGAACTAAAAAAATCTGGTAATGATTTTTTCTCAATTTCATGAATTTCATTTATATCAAACCATTTAGCAAATGATGGTATAATAACTGGCTTTGTTTGTTTTGCTAAATAAATATTTGCTTGAGTATAAAGATTATCAGTAGCAGATTCATTGATTAAATTGGAATTATTATTATTATTATTATTAGACTCTGAAGATGCTGTATCACTTCGTTTTGTTTGTTGAGCTGATTCTACCATTTTCACTTTGAGTTTTTGAAGTAAAGTAATAAAGTACCAGGAAACTTGGAAATAATATTTAAATTTACTTTTAAATCACCAAAGTTGTTTGAATCAAATAGGGAAAAAACAGCAAATCAATAGACGCAAAAAGTATAAACATATTACAGGAGAGAAGCAAAAGAGAGAGAAAAGTGTGAGGAAACAACAAAATTCAGCTGAGCATTTATTTTACTATGTTAAAAAAAAAAAAAACGAGAAAAACGAGAAAAAAATTGAAATAACAAAAAAAAAAGTCGCGAATTTTTTTTTTCATCTTCTTCTCAGCGTCGATCGTCGCGTTTTTTTTTTTTTTTTTTTTTTCAGATTTTTCAAACGCGTTAAGAAAATTCAGACTGAAATAGTTAAAAAAGATTAGAAACAGAAAGACAGATAGATATAATTATTATGGTATAAAGAGATTTTAATACCATCTTTTGTGAGCTTAGAAAAACATATTTAATGATGCCGGAATCAACTTTGAAAACAAAAATTTCTAATGAAGAGCAGAAATCATTATCACAACTTCTCTCTCAAGAATTTAAAACACAATCAAATGAAAAAAATGATGATAACAGATTCGATAAATCAAAACTGAAAAAATTACAGCTTTTAATAGATCAATCAAAAGCTTTCTCACAAATAATATCAAATTCATTACTACAGAGTAAACCTTCCGCTTTAGAAAATAAAGAAGATGGATCTCCTCTTAAAAAGAAACAAAAATTATCATCTTCTGATAATCATTCTTTAGATACTTATACACAACCTAAATCTTTGGTTAATGTAATTTTAAAACCTCATCAATTACATGGAATGAACTGGTTAATTTCATTATATGAAAATGGTCTTAATGGAATTTTAGCTGATGAAATGGGATTAGGTAAAACAGTTCAAACAATTTCTCTATTATGTTTTCTTTTAGAACAAGGTATTAAAGGTCCATTTTTAATCGTAGCTCCATTAAGTGTTGTATCAAATTGGTCAACTGAATTAACTAATTTTGCACCATCTTTATCTTTTGTAACTTATGTTGGTGATAAAAAGCATAGACAGAAATTAAGGAGGAAATCTTTAAAAAAATTTAATGTTATTATTACATCATATGAAATTTCTTTAATTGATTTCTCATATTTAAAATCAATTTCTTGGTCTTATTTAGTTGTTGATGAAGGTCATCGTTTAAAAAATGCAAATTGTATGTTATTTACAAAATTAAAAGCTTTGGATGTATCAAATAGAATACTTTTAACTGGTACACCTTTACAAAATAATTTAGCTGAATTATGGTCTTTATTAAATTTTATTTTACCTGATGTATTTCATGATTTTGCAACTTTTCAAAGTTATTTTAATTTCTCTGAATTTGAATCTTTAGTTGATGAAAATAATGATAAAAATAAAGAATTTAATACACTGGTTTCAATGGAAGTTAGAAAAGCTTTAGTTAATAATTTACATACTATATTGAAACCATTTATTTTAAGAAGATTAAAAAGTGAAGTACTAAATTTACCACCAAAGAGGGAATATATAATTTATTCAAATCTATCTCCATTACAATCTTATTTATACTCTACAATGCTTCATCCAAATATTGAATTTCGTTCAGTATTATTGGAAACTTTTTTCCCACTTTATATCAAATATAATTTCCCAAATTTAGAAAAATATATTGAATCTTTTTTAAAATTTAAAAATTCAAATATTGAAATTAATTTAAATAAAAATATATTAGAAAAATTAAATAATCATTATGAATTTGTTAATTCTCAAATCAAAGCAAAAAGAATCTCAAATCCATTAATGCAATTACGTCAATTATGTGATTCACCTTATCATTATTTTTTCCCTTGGAATGATGATACTGAAATTTCATCAGATTTAATTTTAAATACAGCAAAACTACAATCTTTGGATTCAATTATACCCAAATTAATAACAAAATACCCAAATGAAAAAATTTTAATCTTTAGTCAATTTAAATCAACTTTAGAACTTTTACAAACTTATTTTAATGAACATCCATCAATTGATCAATTTTATAAATCGAAAAAAAATATGTACCCAATTAAAACATGTATATTATCTGGCTCTTCCTCAAAAGATGAAAGAGATGAAGCAATTTCAACTTTTGAATCTGATCCTGAATATAAAATTTTTTTATTATCAACAAGAGCTGCTAATTTAGGATTAAATTTAACTGCTGCAACAACCGTTATTTTATATGATTCTGATTTAAATCCAATGGTTGATTTACAAGCAATTGCAAGAGTTCATAGAATTGGACAAACTAAACCTTGCCTTGTTTATAGACTAGCAACATTTGCAACTGTTGAAGAAGCAATTTGGGAAAGAGTTATTAAAAAAAGAGTTTTAGAAGGTATTGTTATCGAATTAGGTGAATTTAATGGTTCAGATCAATGGGTTTCATCTGATAATAAAAAAATTAAATTGAAGAAGGAATCAATTTTAGGTTCATTATTAGACTTTTATAGTTTAAAAAAGGGAAATGGTAGTTTAAATCAATATAGAGATCCTACTCAATTAATTTCAACTTTTAAAAATAATTCATTATCTTCTGATGAATTAGAGGAAATTACAAGTCATGAATTAGATAAATATAAAGATGATAGAAAAATTGATTATGTAAAAATGCCTCATATAAAATTACTTTCTGAAAGTGATGTAACTGGACAGAGTGCTTTAGATGATGTTTTAACCTAGTTGTTTAATTGATATATTATCATTTATATTATCATCATTATGATTTATTTTATACATTTTGAATTATTTAACAAAGTTAACTACTACAATACATTTATACATATTAAAATTTATCGATTACTTTCAAAATATCATTTATTGAAAATCTGACTTCTCTATCTACTAAACATTTCAGGAGTAACCCATCTAAAACATTTAAATCACGATTTTGTTTCAATTGAAAAATCCATTCATCTGTTCTCCAATTACCTTCTAAAATAGATAATTTCAATCTTGGCTCATATATATGCCAAAATGGTAATTTTAGTAAAACTAATGCATATATCAAAATACCAAAAGCCCAAATATCAGCTTGACAATCAATTGACGCAGGACAGGGTTTAAGAAGTTCTGGTGCCGCATATGGTAATGATCCAATATTAATATGATGTTCGTTGTAGGATGTTTTATTATCGGCTGAAACATCAATATTTGGCTTATCTGTAATATATTCATTCTTGGACAAGAGTTCAGATGCATTATTAATTTCTTCCATTATCTTAGAATTTTCATCTTCATTAGAATTATTTTGAAACTTTTCATCATAACCAGTCATACCAAAATCACACAAAATTGGAATATTATTATCTAATAAAAAGTTCTCTAATTTGATATCTCCATGATGTATTCTCTTTGTATGTAAAAAATTTAAAGCTTGAACAATTTGTTTTATATACAAAATAATAGTTTCAAAACGTTCGGCAACTTTAATTTTATTAGTCTCCCAAAATTTTACCCTATCAAATAATGATCCTTCATCACATAATGGCATGAAAAGAAATATATTATCAATAGTAATTCTAACATCATATAATGGAATTATATTGTCATCTTTTAGTTTGGACCACATTAATATTTCTGATTTAAATTTATTTAGTAATTTTAGCGATTTTTTCAAAGGTATTACTTTAACAGCTCTAATGTCATCAATATCATTAATATTAAAACATTCCCGAATGATACCAAAACCACCACTATTAACAACTCTACCCATTCTCCACTGATTTAATAAAATCGAACCAATCTCATTCGAATCAGGATCAATTTTTGGAGGTTTTATTTTTGCAACAAAAAGGTTAGAAGCATTTGAACTAAGAGAAGTTATAGACGCTGAATTTTTTCTTACAATCTTTGCAATGTGATTTTTATAATCTGTATCATTCTTTAAATTTTCAGGTAATAGATCTGTTAACATTTGTCTTCTATAACTAAAGGAGAGTGAATAGAAATTTTTAGGAATACTCGACAAAATTTTTCGATCACCATCTCGTTCCGGAGATCCTGCTATTTTGAATGAATCGTCAGAAACTTCAAAACTTTCATTATTTCTTTTGATATTAGATTTTTTGATTTTAATAGGTTTAGATTTATGATTGTCATTAATAATATTATCATGATTTTGATTGATTTTATTTTCCTTTGAAAGTTGATTATCTTCCTTTTCCTCATCTGAATCTTGTATTGCATTTTCATCAATTCCAAATTTATCTAGATTAAATGTATTAAAGTTTGGAATATATTCATCAAAAATACCCTCATTTACCTTCTTCTTCAAAGGTAATATAGTAACATAAGAAGAAACATTATAAGGTTCAATCTTTGAAGTTAAACCATTTTTACACTGGGATTTTCTCCTCCCAGATTCATCATCAAATTTACATAATTCATTTTCAGAGTAAGTTTTTTTTATCTTATTTAAAAAGATATTATCATCATTAATCTCATCATTATCATCATCATTATTATCACTTGAATCTAATATATCAAACTTTGTTAATGCATCTTTGAAATTAATTTCGGGGATATGTTCTTCGTTATCAATTGTATTAATACCACGTAAATCAACAGAAGGAACACCAATTAGTGTAGGTAAACTGTATTCTGGAGTCAGTTGGTCTCTGTACAAAAGATTTGTGGATGTTAAAAAACTATAACTATTTTTTTGAATGGAGTTTTTACTGGAATCTTTGAGATACTTTTGTTGCATCAATCAAATTTGTTTTTAAAAGAGGAAAATAAAATAAAGAATTAAAGTTTCAAAGCCTTTCATTCCTGACAAGATAATGGACAATCCTATATTTATATCAACATCAACTAAGTTGAAATCATGTCATAATCTGTAGCAGCTATATTAGATAAAAGTAAATCTTCGTTACGGTATTCTGTAATAATTTTTTTTTCTCGCAGCGCCTTCAAAAATATTTTTTCCTTTAAAATTCAAGACAAAACAAGAGTTCAAAATTGCACTAGTTTAATTATTTGGTTAGAATGTTATTTATTTCTTTTCATTGCATACTGTAAAACCAACTACCAATCAAACACTTATTCAATAGGAAGGACTCAGAATGTGTATGTTAATTTTAAAAATATTATAATTTATTGATTTCAACTCAAATTCTATCAAAATACTAACAATTATTTTTTTTTAATTTAAAATTTTTTTCAAGTTGGTGGAAATAATAACAATAACAATAACAATAACAATAACAACAACGGAAGCGGTTTTAGTTTTGGAGCCTCCAATTCCAATTCAAATACTACCTCTGGATCCCTTTTTGGAAATAATGCCAATAGTGGTACCAATAAACCAGCTTTCAGCTTTGGTGGTGCGTCAACACCAGCTGCATCATCTACAGGTGCAACTGGTTTTAGCTTTGGAAATAAAACTGCAACAGGAAACACACCAAATAATGCAGGATCATCTGGTTTCAGTTTTGGTTCAAACGCATCAGCCTCAAATAACAGTGCAAAACCATTTTCTTTTGGTTCAGGTTCCACTACATCCGCTGCACCTACTTCTTTTTCATTGAATAACAGTACAACTGCAGCCTCAAATTCTTCTCCATTTGGTGGTTTATCATCTAATACCACTTCAATGCAAAAACCAGCAACCACATCACTATTTGGTGGTAACTCATCCACAGCACCTCAACCTGCGACAACATCATTTGGATCTACAGCTCCATCAACAACACCTGCAGCTTCAAAACCTGCTTTTTCATTCGGATCAACAATAACACCAGCTTCTGCGACTAGTTCCACCACAACTGCTTCAAAACCAGCCTTTTCATTTGGATCTTCTTCAACAACTACCAATCCAACAACTAAATCAGCCACCGCATCTGATGCTTCAAAACCAGCTTTTTCATTTGGTTCATCCACATCAACAACTACACCTGCTGCATCAACTACTTCAACTTCCAAACCTTCATTTTCATTTGGAACAACTTCAAATAATAGCACAACATCTTCCACAGGCACAACAACGGCAGCAGCACCAGCAGCTACAAAACCTGCCTTCTCATTTGGATCTACATCAACTAATACAGCCACTGAGAAAAGCTCTACAACACCAACAGCAGTGGCAGCTACAAAACCCGCTTTTTCTTTTGGATCCTCTGCAACAAATACCACCGAAGTGAAGAAAGAAGCACCTTTTAGTTTTGGCTCAGCAGCAAAATCAACCCCAGCAACAACAACGACAACTGCTACAGAAAATAAAGATTCCAAAAATGCATTTTCATTTGGTTCGACTGCTTCAAACTCAACGCCTGGGGCAACATCTTCAACAACAGATGCTGCTAAACCGAGTTTTTCATTTGGTGCTAATGCATCTTCAACTGCAAAACCTAACGATACAAGTAAACCAACTGGATTTTCATTTGGAGCTAACACTGCTACAACTTCAGCCACAGGACCAACAACAGATGTAAAGAAGGATGAAACCAAACCATTATTTGGAATTGAAAAAAAGCCTGAAGAATCCAAAGTGTCTGATAAAAAAGTTACATTTGATGTAGCAGCCACCGAAAAAGCACCGGTAAAACTTGAAGACTTTAAACCACAACAACTTTCAATAATGAATAAAAGTATTGAAGATTTAATTACAAAATGGACAAATCAACTTTCTTTATCATCAAAAACTTTTGAAAATTATAGTCCAAGGATTAATGAATGGGATAGAATTTTAGTAGATTCATCTGAAACAGTTAGTAAATTATACAATGATACAATTCTATGTGAAGAAAAGCAAGAAAAGATTGATCAAACTCTTTCTTATATTGAAAAACAACAAGATGAGTTAGATCGTTTACTTACAGGATATGAGAAACAAACAGAAAAACTTACCGCCTCTATTCAAAAATCTAATCCAAATTTCTTTGGACCTGCAGTAACAGGTAGTAATAAGGAAACTAATGATGAAGCACGTGAAAAAGCGTATAAATTAGCGGAAATATTAGAAAATAGACTTGATTCATTAGGAGCAAATTTCTCATCTTTAGTTAACGAAGTTAATGATGTTAGTGATAATTTTAACAAATCACTTTTAAACACAGAAACTTCTGAAGAAGATGAACATACGCTGAATGATATTTTAAAATTATTAAATAATCACATGGAATCATTAAGCTATATCTCCGAAAATGAAAAGCAACTAAAGGAAAGACTTGAAAAAATGAATCCGACCAAATATTAGTTAATTTTCTTTTACTATTTTCTTTTCTTAATTTAATTTATTTTACGTTTATAATTAAATTTTTCTATAATTTTATATCTATTTACTACTTTTTTTTATTTAAAATTATGCTTTTAACTTTGTTTATAGAGTTTATTTTACACAAGTAATAGTATAAATGAATGAATTATAAATGAAAAATGTAAATCTTTCAAAGTTTTATGTTATTTTATCAATTGATGTTCAAGAATGAGATCGATCCCTCAATCGATTTTGTACACGTTGTTGTAACTTCAATTCCAATCTTGTTCTATTTGAATCAACAGGTGTTGGAACCACAACTTGTGATTTATTTGTGTCATTTTTATTTGATGGTAAAGGAGATGGCGATCTCCAAGCTTTTGTACGTTTTAAAACACCATCAATAAATGGAGATGATTGTCTATTCTTTTTAAGAGAATGTACGATATTATATATATCACCATTTGAATATTTATCAATTAATGAAGGTCCAATTTGAGTTAATTCATTATCCGATAATCCGCAAATATGTGCAGCATCCGAGAAAAGATCAACAGCAGATGGTAATTTAGGTATTTGAACAGCTCTCTCAAGTATTGTTTCAGAAGTAGTTTTTTTATTACTACTATGAGAATGATGGCTATTTCTTGTTTTCCGATATGTAATTATATTTTCATCACTTTTAATATTTGTATCATCATTATCTGAATCTGGTTCTATAAAGGTTGATCTACTAATTGGAGTAATTTTACTTTTTGCTGGATAATGTAAAAGTAAAGATAACGCTTCAGTATCATCATCAATATTATGGTTATGTAAATGATCTATTTCTTTACCCAATGAAGGTACTAATGATTTCAGTAATGCTGATCTAATCCTTAATATTAATAATAATATAACATATGGTAATAAGACAGATACGTCATGACCGTTAGATACGGTATCAGCCATTGCTCCAACACAAGCATAAGCAATTAAACCATCCCATACTCTAACAGAATAAGCTAAACCTAATTCTCTTGTTAGTAACATTCTAAACCATCTAGTTAACCATAATTGAGATTCAATACGAGAATCTTTTAAGGCAGCTGCTAAACCAGGATTTTTTGAGGTACCAGGATCTAAAAGGTGTAATTTTAAATCAAAAACAATACTTTCTCTAACTATACCTGAAGATGTAAAATATTTATCAATTATTGGTGACATCAATTCTTTAAACATTGAAAATACATCATGCATAAAATAATCTGCATCTAAAAAGTCTTTTATTTGATTTGCCAATTTGTTATTTAATTTAGGTTGTGATATATTATCATTATTATTTGAATTTGGTTCGTTATTATTTATATCAATATCTGCTAAATCTGAGGCTTCATTTTCTTCATTTTCTTTATTAATATTATTAATATTATTAATAATAATATTATTATTATTATCATCATCATCATCATCATCATCATCATCATCATCATCATTAGTATTATCATTTGATTTGAATTTAGCTTCTTTATTATTATCAACTAATTCAACTTTTAAGACAGCATAAATTACACCACATAATTCATGCATACCTTGAACATAACCTATTTGCTTTTTATTTTCTAAATCTCTTGCATTATTTAACCATTTAACATATCTGAATAAGATTTCAATCATTTGAATTTTGTCTTGTTTACTTTCAATAAACATTTGTGGATGTTCAGGGAATAATCTTTCAACATCTGCAATAATTGTAAGTAAAACATCTAAATCAGATTCAGATTTTCTTTTTAAATCGAAATTATTTGGTGTTGAAGAATATAATGGATCATTTTTAGTTGAAATTTGAACAGATTCAGATTTAATTTTAATCTTTTTATTTTGAATTATATCATTTTTACTTATTTTCAAATTTGATAAATCTTCTTCAACATCTGAATTATTTAAATTTTCATTTAATTTATTATAATAAATTGAATCAGTTGGTAATAAATGCCAAGGTATACCAATATTTACAATTAAATCATTATAAATTTCTCTATGTTGTTTCAAAGGAGTTAAATCGAAATGTGGTAGAATTTCACCAGATATCAATGAACGATGAGTATCAATTTGTAATAATGAAGTTTTCCATAATAAAGTTCTTGAAAATGGGACACCACTTGAATTTGAATAAACATGTGCACCTGATAAAATAGCAGCTGCAGCAGCTGGCCTTGAAGGATAATTAGATAAAACATGGGAAATTCTAGTAACAGGATCCATTTCTGGGATCTTTTGTGGTTGAAAAGAAGAAGGTAATCTTCTATTATTTTCTAACATTATTTGTTGTTGTTTAATTATAACAGTTATAAAAAAAATTACAATAAACACCAAAAAGATAGACAAACACCAAATCATCTAACTTTTTTTTCTTGAACTATTTATTATGCAGCGTTTAAAGATAATTAGAAATTTACAGAGCCAGTGAAGTTTATTTGATGTTTGCGAGAGGAGTAAACAACTAATGTTTAGTTTGTTGTTTTGTTTTACATTCTGTTCTATATATTTTATTTGTATAAAGTCATTATATTTTTGATAAACAATTTCAAAAATTCATATCATTATTCCGGTTATTACCAACATGTCCATCTTTATAAGATTCTAATTGAATATTATTTATATTAATCCTTTAGGTATAATACCATTTATAAAATAATCAAATATTGAGGCATATATTAATTGAGTATATATCATTGAAGTAATAGTTGATTCCTTTTAATTCCAATTAAAATTAAATAAAATCATTGTTTAAAATTATGAGGTATTTGAAATGTTAAATTTGGTAATAAAATTATACTAATAAATAAAGCAATAACTGTAAATAATGCATAAACTGAAACCATAAATAAAGGATAAAATTTAAAACCAATTAACACATTGAAATAGCTGTTCCAATACAAGAAATAACACCAAAAAAATGCAATTAAACCACTTAAAGCTTTAATTTTTGTAAAAATTTCACCTAATGTTATCCAAGCCATAAATGACGCAATTGTTGGTTCTAATAATAAAATTACAACAGTATTTGAAACATTTAAATAAATTATAAATTAATGACCAGTATTGACAACAAACACTTATAAAATACACCTAAAGCTCTTAATAATAATAAAAATCTAAATTTTTTTGGACCAAACGGTAAATCATTACTTTTTTTTTCAATAAATACAAAATAAATTATACAAAAGATATAAGTTATTAACATTCTAACGAATAAGATTTGTAACTGATTAATTGGATTTGTGAAATCTTTGTCATTAAATAATAATTTCAGTTACTGATAAGCAAAAAAATTAAGCTTATTTATTAGAACGATAAGTCAATTTTTACTATGAGCGATTTTCTCTCTCTCAGATAAATTAATTTCTTGTGAATATTATTAAATTAATTTAAATTCAAGATAAGCCCTACCCGTAACGTAGGATTATAATTTATAAATTGCTAGAAATGTATATATGTATGTTTAAAAAGTGGAAAACGGAATAAAGTGGAAAAATATATAAAAGTAAAAATCTTTTCTTTTCTTTTCTTTTCTTTTATTAATTAATGTTGAAATTCAACAGATGTATCATGATCAAAATCTGAATCTGAAGATAATTTAAAATCATCATTTGTAGTTTCATTAACAACTTGTAAATTATTATTTTTATTTAAATTATTATTTAATTTTAAATTATCAATTATATTAAATTCATTATCATTTAAATCTTTATAAGGTTGTAATTCAATTGAATCTCTTTCTAAATCAATTGATGATTGATTTGTAGTAGTATCTTTAAAATAAATAATTGAAAAAACAGCAGATACTATAATTATTTCACCTAATAATGACCAACCTTTTGGAATTGTACCATTAACAAAATAATCAAAAATTGAAGCATAAATTAATTGAGTATAATTCATTGCAATTGCCCTTGCTGCTTTTTCACGTTGCATACCAGCAGTTAATAAATATTGCATAAAAAATCCAGTAACTCCAATTGCTGTTAATAAAATCCATTGTTTAGAAGTTTGAGGAGTTTGAAATGATAAACCTGGTAAAATTATAATACCAATAAATGAAGCAATAATTGTAAATAATGCATAAACTGAAACCATAAATAAAGGATGAGCATTAAAACCAATTTTTCTAATTGAACACATTGCAACACCAGTACCAAAAGTTGAAAAAAATGCAAAGCAAGAACCAATTAATCTTAAATTTGTTGATAAATTATCTTCAATTTCTAAATTATTATTATTATAATTATTATTATTAAATAAATTTAATAAAAAATGTGGTTTTGCAATTAAAATAACTCCAATAAAAGCAATAAATCCACCAATTGCTTCAACTTTTGTAAATCTTTCACCTAATGTAATCCATGCCATAAAAGATGTAACAGTTGGAGATAAAAATGTAATTGCAATTGTATCTGAAACATTTAAATAAAGTAATGACCAATATTGACCACCGACACCAACAAATCCACCTAAAGCTCTTAAAAATAATAAAAATCTATAACCTTTTGGACCAAATGGGAAATCTGGACTTTTTTCAATAAATACAAAATAAATTACACAAAAAAAATAAGTTATTAACATTCTAACAAATAAAATTTGTAATGGATGTAAAGGAGTTTCAAAATCTTCATCAGTTATTAATAATTTGCAAAACATTATCATAAAACAATTAAATAATTGTGATATTAGTGTCAAGAAGACACCCATATTGGGCACTATAATATTTTTGTAAAATTCATTGAATCTTGTAACAATCATTATTGTTATTATTTTTATATTAGGAGATTAATTAAAGATTAATTAAAGATAATAAATAAAAGATAATAAATAAAAGATAATAAATAAAAGATAATAAATAAAAGATAATAAATAAAAGATAAATAAAATATAATAAATTGTAAAATAAGATAATTTTTTTACAACAAAATGTAATAAATAATTAAATAATTAAATAATAAATCAAAATCAAAATCGCTCTCTTTTTTTTTTTTTTTTTTTACTTTATTTTTCTGTCTTGTTTACATTTTGTTTACAATTTGAACTTGTTTAGTTTGTTTTGCCATTTATTTTATGCAATTGGTATTTATTTAGATATTTATTTAAACAACAACAACAACAACAACAAAAAAAAAATGTTAATTACACTTATTCCACGCTTTTCTCTTTTAAGACTTGCAACAACTCAATCAAGATTAGTTCAATCAAGATTAGTTGTACCAAAATATTTATCAACTTCATCAATTTTATTAAAAGAATCAATTGCAGATTCAAAAGATTTAAAGACTGTTAAATCAAAGGCTAAAACTAAAACTACTAATAAAGCATCTGCAACTAAAAAAAAATCTGCTTCCTCAACAGGTACAAAAAAAACCAATGCAAAAAAGGCAAGTGCAAAGAAAGTTGCAACTAAAAAACCTGTTAAAAAAGTTAAAGAATTAACTAAAACTGAATTAAAAAATAAAGAAAAGCCAAAGAAACCATTAAATAATTTTTCACTTTATTATAAGGAAAACTTTGATAAATTTTATACACCTGGTGAAAAAGTTCAATTAGCAATTTCAAAGGCAAGTAAAGCTTGGAAGGAATTACCAGATTCAGTTAAAGCTGAATATACTACAAGAACTGAGGATGGTCGTAAAGAATATTTGAAATTAAAAGAGGAATGGCTTGCAAAATATAAAAGACCACTTAATGGTTATATTAAGTTTATCAAACTTAGTATTGATAAGTCAAAATGTGTCACTGCTGAAGATGCCAAGAACCAAGTCAAGGAATTAGCCTCTAAATGGTCTAATTTCACTCCAGAAGAGAAGGATTCATGGAAGACAAAGCAATTATAATTATATAATTATTATAATTATAAAAATATCACCATAACTTAAAATCTTATTTAACTTATATATATATAATATATATATAATATATAATAATATATAATAATATATAATAATATATTATAGTCTTTAACAGCGCCACTTTGTAACAATTTACGTTGCTGCTAACAAAAAATACAACAACACAATAATTTGCTCAATTAAATAATTAATTAATTAATTAGGAAAATCAAAATGATCGATCAGTTGGTCATTCAATCTTGTACATTCAATTGACTTTATCTTGGATATTACTGTTTTGGATATTTCTGCTTACTCTTAAAGACACACACACACACACACACACAAATATATATATATATATATATATTATATCAAAAAAATACCCTTTTATACCCACAATTGATATAATTATAACTATAATTATAATTTTAATTATAATAATAATATATATAAAAAAAATACCTTAAACAAAAATGAAATTTTTATTATTGAAAAATAATTCAACTATCAATTGGATTTCAATTATCTCAATTTTTTTAATTAATATATTACTTATAAATGCATCACCAATTGATACTGATAATGAAGAAGTAAATAATAATATTAATAATAATAATAATATAAATTCAGATGATGATCCTGATATAACAGATTTATTAATTTTAGATATTCATCAATCATTACCAAATTTTAATGCAAATGATGATAAAACAATTGAAAATTCTTCAACATTTTTAGGTACAATTAAAATTGGTTTATTTGGTGATGTAGTACCGAAAACTGTTGAAAATTTTAAACAATTATCATCAATTTATAAAGATACTAGAACTTTATTTCATAGAGTAATTCCAAATTTTGTAATTCAAGCTGGTGATATTGATGGTAAAGGTGGTCATAGTATTTATGGTAAAAAAGGTATGAAAGCTCCAAAAGGTTCAAATCCTGATGATTTTGGTCCTTATTATAGTGGTTTAGAGGATGAAAATTTTATTTTATCACATAATAAAATTGGTAGAGTTTCAGTTGCAAATGGTGGTAAAAATACTGGTGGTTCTCAATTCTTTATTTGTTTATCACCTCAATTACATTTAGATGGTCATCATGTGGTTTTCGGTCAAGTTTTAAATGGTATGGATATAGCTGAAAAAATTGCAAATGTTAAAAAAGATTCAAATGATAAACCTTTATTAGATATCTTTATTAAAAATGCTTATACAAAATCTTTAGAAGATAAATCAAAAATTTTAAATTCTGAATTAAATACAATTTCAAATTATAATGAAGAAAATAATGATAATAATAATATTGATGATAAAATTTATACTGAAGATCACCATGATAATTTAGGTGGTTCTTATCATCATTATGTTTTCTTACCATTTACAATATTTTTCTCAATTGCAGCTTTTATGGCATATAAAAATCGTCGTAATGTTTCATCATTAATAAGAGGACCAAGATACCGTAGGGTTTCTGGAATTAATGTTTGAATAATCATTAATAGAAAAAAAGAAAACTTTGTTAAACAAACTATAAATAACTTTTCTTTTTTTTTTTTATAATGACAAATTAAAAAATCAAAAAGTCCTTAAATTAAAAAAATAAAAATAAAAAAATAAATCAAATAAAAAAAGAAACAAATGATAATATCATATTGGTTAACCATAAATTATCATTTAATTTAATTATCTATACCTTTTAACTTCCTTTTGACTTCCTTTTGACTTTCTTTTAACTTTCTTTTAACTTCCTTTTAATACACTTTTAATTCCATTTATTTCATTCAAAACACCATAATTATTATGATTATTATACTATGTTTATATTAGTTATTTCTTTAAATTAATTTTATCCTTTTATGTAAATTAATAAATAGTTGATATATATATATATATATATATATTTATTTATATACTATATTATTAATCAATAACATTTTAATTAAATTCATTGTTATTTCCATTATTATTACTATTATTATTATTGTTAGTTTCAATTAATGATTTCTCCCAAAGTCTACCACGAATCTTTTTTTCAATTACTAAATCTAAAATATTTTTAATATAATTTAAACCACCATTTTGTAAATTATTCAAAAATTCAATTGGATTCATAATTAAATTTTTAATTATATTTAAATTAATTTTATTATATCCTTCATAAATATCAATTAAAACCCATTCATAATTTTCATCATTAAATTTAATTATTTCTTCATTATCATATTGAACCCAATAATCAAAATCATCAACTAATTCGTTTAATAATTCATCATCCTCAGTTTTATCATAAATAATCCAATATTTTGGTTCTTTAAATTCATTAAATTCCCATTTATTATTAAATATTTTATTATCAGAAATTTGTAAAAATAATGAACCACCATTCATACATGTACCAATATCCCAATGAACAATAATTGGTTTTAACATTACTTTATTAAATTCAAATTGATTAATTAATCTTAAATTTAATTTTTGAACCATATCACCACCTGTATAATTCCAACTTGAAATAAATGTAAATAAAAATGAACAAATTAAACTAAATAAATATAATAAAATCATTAAAATTAATAAAAATTTTTTAAAAAATTTTTCATTTTTAGAAATTAACCATTCAATTGTACTTGCACTACCAATACAAAAAATTGGAATTGTATAAATTAAAAATCTCCATTCTTTATGTCCATTAAATGATAAAAGTATTATATAAATAATTGAAGTCCACATTAAAGTTGTAATTGTACCAACTCCATAATTAACATAATCAATTTTAAAATTAAAATTTTCATCTTTATTATAATGCTTTAAATTATTAAATAAATTTAATTTTAATAATGATAAAATAAAAAAAATTATTGAAAATATAATTACAATATCAAATTGTGAAATAAATAATTTTGGTAAATACTTTAAAATATATGCAAAACATGATTCAACCCCCCATTTTGATGAATTACCTCCAATTATATTAAATAAAAATGAATCAAATTCTGGTATTATAAATTCAACATCCCAAAAATATGAATCAATTCTTGAACATAAAAATATACTCATTAAACTTGAAATTAAAACAGATACAATAGCTTCCCTAATTGTAATTAATCCGTTACCATTTCTTACAAATCCAGTTATACATAAAATAATTAAAATCATTGTAAATACTAAAATTTCAAATCTAAAAATTATACCTGTAAATATTAAAATTGTAATTGATCTTGTAATATCACCAGATATAAATAATGAAATTGCTAAATTTGTTAATGGGAAACAAATAAAATTTGGTAAAAATCTTGATAAATAATATAATATATGTGGTAATGGATAAAATAATAATGAAAACCAAAATCCAATTAATTTTGAATTTTTTGAACATGAATTAACAACTGATCTACGTAAATGAATTATTGAAATACATGAAAAAAATGATAAAATAAATCTTGAAACTAATAATTGAGAAATTTTGGTTAATTTAAAAATTTCACTTATATCTTTTTCATTTTTCAATAAATTAATTGAAGTTGGTAAAAATTTATGAATTAAAATTGCAATTGAAATTAATAAATTACCAATATTTTTCATTGAATCAGGTAAAAAAATTGATGGTAAACTTAAACCTAATGCACCTAAACAAGTTCTTTTAACTGAACCTGGGAAACTAACATGATCAAATAATCCAATTTCATCTGTACCAATATTTATAAAATCATGTATTGCTTGAACATTAAATGATTCTTCAACTTTAGTATATGGTGATATTAAAATCATTAAAGTTGTTGAAACAATTAATGTTATATCTAACAATAACTGAACTCTTCCAATTAAATGCATATTGCTAATTTTGATAATTATTAGTTAATTGTAAAATATGAAAAAACAAAGAAAACAAAAAACAAAAACAAAAAACAAAATTCAATATATGAAGATATAGAATCATAAAAAGATAAAAATTTCATTTTAATCAGAAACATAATAAATAAAAAGAAGAAAGAAATTGTTAAAAACAGCAAAATGTCAATAAAAATACAATAGCGATATATTAAAAGTAAAAAGTTAACCGTTTATAGACTGAAAAATCTGTAAAACTAACACACAAATAACGACAATTGAATGGTGAAGTTTTGTTTTCATACTTTCACACGTGGCTTTTAACAAATATATATATATATATATATATTATATATATCTGTATCGGTTAGAACCAGAATAAGATCTTATATATCAATTCTCATGTCATATTCAATCTACTTTTGCTTTTGTTTTATAACATAGGATCTAATATATTTGTAAAATATTTTTATAAATTTGAACTATAAAAAAGAAAAACAAACAAAAAAGCAATATTTATATATCAGTAAATTATTACATTAAAAAAAAAACAACTAAAAACTAAAAACTAAAAATTAAAATTAAAATAAACTTTTATCATATATACTAAATTATAACTATAAATATTTCATTGGATCTTTAGGAGTTGGATGTTCTTTCAATGATAATAAAATTTTATCTCTCATTCTAAACATTGGTTGTAATACCCAGGTATTTGTAGCCAAAATATTTGTTTCTTCTTTTGGATCACGGATAATATTAAATAAATAAGGTGATTCTAATTTTCCCTTAGATTCATTAACTTCTGGTTCCCACCATAAATGTAATTTCCAATCTTTCCATTTAATTGCACGTAAATTATCTTTAATAAAAAATAAAAATCCCTCTCTTTGTGATTTTTTATTAATTGGATCTAATAAAAATTCTAATTGACTTATACCATCAATTGGTCTATCATCAGGTATTGAAGCACCAGCAATTTCTAAAAATGTAGTAAATATATCAGTTACATGAATCATTTCATTTGTACGAATATTTTCAGGAACTTTATTTGGCCATCTAGCAATAAATGGAACTCTTAAACTACCTTCCATTGCAGTATGATATGTACCTCTATAAAAACCAGCAGAACCTCTATATGGTGGTCTAAATTCAGGTCCATTATCACTTGCAAAGATAAGAAATGTATTATCTTTAATTCCAAGTTCATCAATTTTTTTTATAATTTGACCAACACGATGATCCATTTCAACCATTGAATCTGCAAAATTTCCATTTTTAGTAATATGTTCAAAATCTCTATGAGGAAGAGTTGGGAAATGAAGATGAACAAGTGGATGATAAAGAAAAAAAGCTTGTTCTTGTTCAGCCATTCTAGTTAAAAAATCTTCTGATTTTTTAACTAAAGTTTCATCAATTAGCCTTCTTTGATCTAAATCATAAATACAAACATTTTTAGATTCTTCACCTTTTTTACCTTCCATAATATAAGGAATTTCAGCAACTGAAGGATCAAAACCAACAGCTTCAGTAAATTGTGATTCATCAGTTGTTCTTGGAATTCCATACCATTCATCAAAACCTCTATCAGATGGAAATCTACCAGGAAAATCTCCAAGATGCCACTTACCATGATGAGCTGATTTATAACCTTCTTTTTCTAATAATTCTGGTAATGTAATTTCCCATCTTTGTAAACCTTGTGGAAATCCACATGGAACAGATTGTCTACAACCTGTTCTAAATGGATGACGACCTGACATAAGTGCTGATCTTGTTGGGACACAATCACTTTCAACATTAAAATTTGTACATAAAACACCCTGTGTTGCAAGTTTATCAATATTTGGGGTTGGTGCACCTCTAAGAATACCACCTCCATAACAACCGAGTTCTCCAAACCCTAAATTATCAGCAAGGATTAAAACTAAATTTGGTTTCTTTGGATCTAAAGACATTTTTTTTGCTTGTTTGTTTAATAAATAATAAAGAAAAAAATATAATTCAATAAGAGATCAAATAGTTGAAAAAAAAAAGAGAAAAAAAACTGTAATAAAAAACTCTTGAATCTGTTTATTTTTAAATGAAAAATTTAACATGAAATGTTGAGTTACTTCAAGTGTCAATTCAACTTTTCGTTGAATTCTATTTAGAGATGTATCGCTCGAAAGCTATTTTTACCATATACGGTAATCTCGATCGAGAAGAAAAACAATCAACCGAAGAAAAAACAAAAAAATAACCTTATCAAATAATTTCACTCGATCGATATTACTGTTTTCGTTTAAATTTTACACAACATATTATTATCCGTTTCTTTTTCTTTTTTTTTTTTCAAATGAATATAATATTAAATAAAAATAAAAACTTCGATAGTTAGTTATTATTTGATGTTATCTTAAAAAATATAAGTCGTTATCTTTATCTTTATTATCTTTAAAGATAACAACTGCTACCCTCACAGTTATTAAAGTTACTAAATATATCATTAGTACATGTCAACCTTCAAGAAAAACATAAAATACAAACAAAAATATTTAAATCTCAACTTTAATAAAAATTTCATATAAATAACTATAAAGTTAAAACCTTTCTTACTAAGTTTTTTTTTTTTTTTATATTTAATTTTTTTAATTTTATTTTTTCTCTCATATTATAAAAATTGTTTTAATTGTTTAATAGTGAACAAAATGCTTAGTACAGTCAATAGTAAAATCGATTATACAGTTAGTGCTAAACCATTAGATACTGAATTATTTGCTCATGATACTGCAACTGAACTTGCTGATTCAAAAACTAAGTATTGGAGTGATGCTGAAGAAAAAAAAATAGTTCTTAAAATTGATTTAACTATTCTTGTTTTTTTAATGCTTTCATTTTTTTCTTTACAATTAGATAGAGGAAATGTCTCAAATGCTGTTACTGGAGGTATGGGTAAATCTTTAAATATTTCTACAAACAAAATATCAGCTGGTAATCAGTTGCAAATTGCTGCTATTGTTGTCACTGAAATTCCTTCAAATATTTTAATTCAAAAAATTGGTTGTTTACCTTTATTACTTATTCAAAGTTGCTTTTGGGGACTTGTTGCAATATTTCAAAGTTTTATAAAAGGTAAAAGTAGTTATTATGCAACAAGATGGTTACTTGGTATGTTTGAAGCTGGTTTTATCCCAGGTTCAATTTATTTTATTTCAAAATTTTATAAAAGAAATGAAATGTCAACTAGAACTACAATTTTCTATTTTGGTAATTATTTTGCTGCAGCTGTTAGTAATTTAATTGCTGCTGGAATTTTAGGAATGCCTAAAAAAACAAGTTGGGAACCATGGAGATATTTATTTCTGATTGAAGGATGTATTACTGCTTTTACAACAATCCTTTTATTTATTTTTGTTGCTAAATCACCTGAAGATCCTACACCATTTCATAAAATGTTTTGCTTTTTTACTGAACGTGAAAAGAAAATAATGTTAGATCGTTTAGCTTATAATACTGAAAATCAAATTTCTGAAAATGCTGAAAAACAACCAATTACTTTTAAAAATGTTATCAGAGCAATTTTCAATTGGAGAAATTGGCTTCATTGTATGATGAATTTCCTTCAAATTACACCATATGGAGGTTTACATTTTTTCTCTCCAAAAATTATTAAATCTTTAGGATTTAGTACAGTTCGTGCAAATGCTTTAGCTTCAATTGGTCCATTTGGTCTTTGTTTTTTTGCATTAATTATATCATTAGTTTCTGATTACTTTCAAATAAGAGGTCCTTTTATTTTAATTTGTTTATCTTATTCAATTATATTTTCAGGTATATTAAAAAGTATGCGTATTGGTAAAACTAACAAATGGACTTTATTTGCAATGATTACAATGATTAATGCAGGAACTGCATCACCACAATCACTTAATAATTCATGGTTTGCTCTTAATAGTAAAGTAGAAATGGAAAGAGCAATCGGTTTAGCAATGTGTGTTATAGGTGCAAATCTTGGTGGTATTGCTGGCCAAAACTTATTCAAAGATAAAGATGCACCTGTTTATGAACCTGCATTTACTGCTATCGTATGCTTTTATGGTGTCTCTATTGCCTGGTGTTGTGGTATTATTTTTACTTACTTATTTGTTAACAAAAAGAAAGCTCACTATGCTAAAAAATCTCTTACTGAAAAGAGAGAGGAGCAACAAGAAGAAGGATTATCTGATGTTGTTGATACTGATAATTGGAAATATCAATTTTAACACAACTTTCAGTTTTTTTTTGTCATTATTATTATTGTATTGTTGATAATTTAATTTTTTTCTTATTATCCTTTCTTTATTTTATTTTTTTACATTTTTTATAATATTTAATTTTTTGTAATATTTTAATTTTTTATAATATTTAGTCTTTTTATAATATTTAGTTTTTTTATAATATTTAATTTTCAATACTCTTTTTAAAATTCAAAACTAATCGAAGAAATTGCTAATGTTTTCTTTTTTCTTTTTTCTTTTTTCTTTTTTTTTTTTTTTCTTTTTTTATCTTTTTTTTTTTTCCTTTTTTAAAATTTTATTTAGATATCACTAATTCTTAAAGGTTTTTTACAATCTAATTGGCTAATTACTATTAATAAATTTAAATACCATTCATTGTTTAGGCGGATATACTCTACTCACCTCCGTGCTCGCTATCAATATATGCTCTCTATGTTCTGCTCTTTTTCTTTTCAATACATTTTTTCAGATAAACATATATATATATATATATATATTATATATTTTTATTATATAAAAAATGAGAATTTTCACCTTTCAGATAAAAGATTTAAATTAATTACTAAATTGTCAAGTAATGGATTAATTTATAATTATACTTTCTCTTTTATTAAAATGACTAAGATAACCAGACATCGAAAAATTAGAAGTTGCAAATATTGCTATCAACATAGAGTTAAATGTGATCGTGGTTTACCATGCCAAAACTGTCTTAGATTAAATAGTTCAGATTGTGTGTATAACTTTGATCCATTTGTTCATTTAGTACCAAGTAATATTACGAAACAAAAGAAAAAAGAAAGTAATGTTTCATATTCATCTAATGCATTATTTCCATGTATGGGATCAATGATGAAAAAAATTATGATGGGTTATGATAATAGAAAAGAATATACATGTGTTGGATATTTTGATTTTTCAAAAACATATAATAAAAATTATTGTAAAAAATCACTATATGAATATTTACCAGAAAAGTCACAAATTTTAAATAAATTTAGTCTATTTTGGCAAACTATACATCCTTTAATCCCAATATTAGATGAAACAGATATTCTTCCCAAATTTGATGACTTTATGAGTGATTTTGAAATAACTGTAAAAGACCATGAAATCAAAGATTTTAAATTTTTAATAATTCTATTTTCAATAATATTTGCAGTTTCTATTCAATTGGAACTCATTACCAACGATATAAAAGAGCTTGAAATTTTACAAAAAGATAAGGAAAATTCATATCTTGGATTTCAACAAATAATTTTATTATTAAATTTCCCAAAAAAACCATCACTTGAGTGTGCTTTAGCTTCAGTAATAATATATGAGGTTGGAACATTTAATTATAGAGGCGTTGCTTTTGAAATTTGTGCTATTAATACAACTCTTTGCTCCATTGGTGTCCATTTAGATATTGGTATTAATGATAAATCTAAAGAGAGATTAACACAGAAAAAAAGACTTTTATGGTATTTAGTTCAAAAGATTGACACATTTGCAACAAATTGGTGTGGTTCATTTCCTACATCTAATTTTTATCCTCAAATAGTTAAATTTCCCAATAATCTTGATTATAATGCTATTGAAAATAAATTTGAGGAAACGATTGATCCATTTATTACATGTCATAATTTGATGTTTGAAATTTTACCTTACTTTAGTAAATTAACTTTATTATTAAATATTGATGTAACAAGTGATTATTATAAGTCATTTAATTTAACAGATTTTGAGTTTAAAATTTTTGAAGTTTTTGATAGTTTTTATGAAAAACAACATTCAATATTAGATTGCTCTTCAACAAAATACAGCATAACAACCAAAAAATGGTTACTTGCAAATGCCAAAAGTTTGCTTTATCGCTTATACTTCTTATATTTTATATGCATAGAAGATAGAACTGTAAGAGAAAGAGAAATTAATGTTATTTCCAATAAATCTGAGGTAAATAAAATTAAGAACAAACTTCATGCTGCTGATAAGATGTTATACACTAATTTTCTTAAAATGAATAAATTATATGATACCAAGTTTATTGAGATTGTTTTGTTATTTTTATATGAATCAAAGGAACGTCTAACTTTTAAAGATGAGATTGTCAATTTCAAATGGTCAATTAAAAATAGTAATCCTTTTCAATATTTAATTATACTGATGCAAGACATATTTAATCAACCAAATAAGATATATTCATTTAAAGATTTAGATTTAAGAGTTCAAAGGTTAATTCAAAAAGATATGTTTTCAATTTCAGGGGATTTAAGGATATGGCTTGTAAAAAATGTTATGAATCTCCTAAAAAATTTTAGGAATTACTGGCCAGAATCATCTAAAATTGTCTACAATTTTTTAGAAGAAGTATGGGAATTTCAGAATAGTGGTGAAATAGACAGAGATAGTTTAAAAATATTACAAAATGATCCAGTGGCTCAAAATGATGCTATTTTACATAATGATTTTCTTTCGTTAACAAATTTATTTGAATATATACCATTAGAATTAGAATATGACAATATTTTCATTAATAACAACGTTTCAGATTTTGGTTCATATTTTCAAAATTGAATATAACTGCTGAAATGACATCCAAATTAGGTTTTAATTATATGAAAATAATGATTTTTTACCAATCAGTGAATTTTATTATTTAAGGTAAATGAGGAATATAGAATAAAACATTTATATTTCTTTATTAAATCTATAAAATGTTTATTTATTGATTGGTATATTAAAATCTGTATACAATATAGTGCTCTTTAGAGCGTGTATATATTTAAATAATAAATGTTGAGCTTGTTATTTAAGCTATTTATAAGGGATGACTTACAGACAAGTATGGGACATTAGATCTTTATTTATATTTGCATTTATCTATTTACTCTGAGTTTTAAACACATAAATTCCATCTAGAATATTCCTATGGTTCAACAATATATGTATAATATTTATCATAAAATCTTCTAGTAGATGATATTGGTTTAATCCATTATCGTTATTTGAATTTAAGCTTTCATTTGCTTTTGTAGTACATTTAATATTAATAGTTTTAGGATTTAATGACCTTTTTTTATCATCCAACTTGCTAGTTAATTCTCTTTGAGTTTATATTACTTTCTGATTTTGAATTGTTTCATTTTTTGAAAAATGTTTTCTATTTATGTTCTTTGTTGTTACAATCCTATTGGCTACTTTTTTTTTCAATCGATAATGAAAAATAATTTGTAATTCATTTATTTTGGAACCTCTACTATCTTTCTCAACAATTTTTTTTTGGTAATAGTAAAGGTAGATGTTCTAATGGTAAAAATATTATTTTAAAAGTAATAATGTTATATAGATAAGTTACAATATATTTATTATTTATCTTTGTGTGAAATTGAAACGTTTTTTATATAGTAAATTTAGATCAGCAAATTGCAATTGAAATTTTCTTTAAATTTTCCTCGACTTATTTTTATTTTGGTGATTTTTTTAATATCTGGATTTTATCAGTGTATATTATATAGATACTTTATTTTTTTTAATTGTGTCATAACCTAAGATAATAATGTCACAAGATATTGAATTAATACCCGATTTAGTGGAAGATGAACACGATGAGATTGTTTATCATGAAGTAGAAAAAGCAGCTGTTGATTTATCAGGTGCAATCATTGAAGAAGATAAAAATAAAAGAATTCCAATTACAATTTTAACTGGTTATTTAGGATCTGGTAAATCTACATTATTAGAAAAAATTGCTAAAAATAGTAATAAAAAACTTGCAGTTATATTAAATGAATTTGGTGATTCAATTGATATTGAAAAATCTTTAACAATTAAAGATAAAGATAATGAAATTGAGGAATGGTTAGATTTAGGTAATGGATGCCTTTGTTGTACTGTTAAAGATAATGGAGTTGCAGCAATTGAAAGATTAGTTGCTAAAAGGAAAGGTTTTGATCATATTATATTAGAAACTACAGGATTAGCTGATCCTGGTCCAATTACTACAATGTTTTGGTTAGATGATGGATTACTTTCAAATGTTTATATTGATGGTGTAATTACGGTTTTAGATTCTATTAATATTGAAAAATGTTTGAATGATTATGATGATAGTGAACATCATCATAAAGATAATAAAAATAATGATAATTCAATTGCACATGTTCAAATTGCATTAGCTGATGTTATATTATTAAATAAAATTGATTTAATTGATAAAAATAAAATATTTAAAATTAAAAATTTAATTAAACAAATTAATAATAATGTACCAATTTATGAAACTAAATTTGGTAATATTTCATTAGATAAAATACTTGGATTACATTCATATGAAGCAAAAGATGTTAATGAATTAATTAAAATTAATAATATTGAATCAAATGTTCATGATCATAGAATTGGTACAATTACATTTAATTTTCGTAAATTAAAAGATATGAATGAATTAAATAAATTTGAAAATTTTTTACAAGATATTTTATGGAATGATGAAACTGAAAATGAGAATAATAAAATGGAAATTCATAGAGTTAAAGGTTTAATATTTATTGGTGATGATAAATATAGAGTTATTCAAGGTGTTAGGAAGACTTATGATATTATTGAAGGTAATCAAGATATATCTGAGATTAAACTTATTGAAAGTCGACTAGTAATAATTGGTAAATATATCAATAATCAAATTATCAATGAAAAGTTTGTTAAAGTGATGGGTTTTAAGGCATTTTAGCGATGATATGAAAACCGAAGGAAACCGAGGCACATTTTTTTAAATAAATAAATAAAGTGAGTGATTGATTGATTGATTGATTGATTAGATAAGGCCCGATTAGAGATAAGGCTTGATTTCTAATGGATTTACAACAATACTTCTATAAATATATATTTATGTATAGTTATTGGATCGCATTACCTAATTAGACAATGTATATTGCTAAACCATTAAATTTATTGAGTAGAATATTTTATTTATAAATAGTTGTAAAAAAGATGATAAACAAACAAACAATCGATAATTAATAATATTTTTATATTTTAACATAATATATTTTAATATAATATAATATAATAAAATATAATATCACCAATAGAATAACAATGTTAATAAATGATAAAATATCAATTGAATCAATTTCTTTATTAATTATTGGAATTTTTTTAATTTATTATTATTATTATAAGATTTATAAAGAAAAAAGTAAATATTTTGAATTTAATCAAGAAATAATTCCATTAAATATAACAGTTGAAGATATTCGAAATGGATATCAAGATCGTCCTTATATGCCATTTAGATATCCTAATAATCAAACTATGTCATTAGTTAAATTAGATATGAATTATTGGTCAATTTTGGATAAAGAATATTTTAAATTTATGAAATTGAAAAAACAAATTTTTGATAATTATAATATTGAAAAACTCTCAAATAATAAATTTTTTAAAAGATTATATAATAATGAATTTAATTTTGTTTTTAAAGAATTTTGTGAATTTACAATTAATCATTATATTCATAGATATCCTAAATTATTTAGTAAAAAAGGTGATTTAATTTTTAATAATTTACTTAATGAAACTTATAATATTAAATTAATGGATCCATTTTTAATTGTAACTAGAATTTCAATGGAAGATTTTTATGTTACATATAAAAATAATAAAGAATCAAATAATCTAATAAATGAAAGAAAATGTATTGGAGTTTCAGTTGCATTTGGAGGTGGTGGATTCCCAATTTCTACAATTGTTGGTAAAGATATGAATTTAATTCATAAACCAGTACCATATTATGAAACAAATTTAAAGAAAAGTATGAATAAATGGTTTGAAAGATTTATTGAACCTGTTGAAAGGGAATCAATTCATATTGTTTGGGATTTAAATTTATCATGTAGTGAAATTTATTCTAAATTAAAAGAATTTGAAAATAATGAAATTAAATATAAACAATATATTAAAACGATTCCATTTGAAAAATTTGAAATTCGAATTGAGAGACAAACATTAATTAAATTACCTAAAAGTAAAGCAATTATATTTGCTAATCATCCAATTTATTTAAATTTAATTAATGATTTAAAGGATGAACCTGGAGTTCCAAGTATAATTTATAAAATGATATATGAAAGTCCTGAAGGTATAATTAAATATAAGCATTATGAATCTATTAGAGATCATATTTCTAAAGGATTAAAAGATATGATTGAATATCAAATCCAACAAGGTTTAATTAAAAGAGATTCACCAGTTAAAACAATTCCAACTTTCCCATTTGCAAGTTGGATGAATTCTAATAATTATTCATTAAATAAAGGTTATGTAAAACAAGTTGTATAATAATTTATATTTATATTTATATTTATATTTATATTTATATTTATATATAAAATAAAATTGTATCGACGCGTCGGCTGACCAAATAAATAAATCAACCAATTAAATTGATTTCTTTAACGCTTAGAAATTTGTTTGTTTAAATTAATTTGATATTTTTTTTTTTATAGTGAGAGAAGTAGAAGTAAAAAAAACAAATTTTGTTTGATTTTGTTTGTCTTTATTACAACACAATTATTTACTTTCTTTGATTGTTAACTTATTATTAGATTTTATTTTCTATAATCAAATAATATAACAAAAAATGACTCATCCAGGTGCATATATGGGCTGGTGGGGTTCTATGGGTATGTTTATTTAATTTTTATTTTCTTTTTTTTTTTTCACTATAAAAAATTAAACAAATAAAGATCAAAGATTAGAAATGATTTATTTAAAAATTAATTATTAATTTAATTATAAAGAATGATACTAACAAAAAAAGGAAATGAAATTTTAATTACTATTTATTATTTAATTTAGGATCCCCAAAGCAAAAGAGAGTTACAATTCATTCCGTTTCACCATATGCTCAATCTCCATTACATGGTTCAGCTGAAAGAGCAGTTTTCAATTCATTTAGAAGATTTAAATCTCAAGTTTTATATATTGCAATTCCATTTGCAATTGTTTGGTCTGTTTGGACTGAAGCTAGAGATTATAATGAATATTTATATACTAAAGCTGGTAGAGAAGAATTAGAAAGAGTTAATGTTTAATTTTTGATAATTTTATTGAAATAATTTATTTACATTATTTATATTTATAAAAGCAAAACAGAGTAAAACTAATAAAATAAATAAAATCAATTTATCGCATTCTTAGCTTCAATAGTTAATTATAATTATAATTATCTATTTAATTATTTAATTATTTATCATTATTAAATAAAATTATATAAAAAGAATGTATTTTTTTATTGATAAGAGAGTTAAATTTATCAATTATTAATTAATAATTAATAATTAATAATTAATAATTAATAATTAATATATAAATATATATTATATATACATGAAATTATTTAATCAACTAGTTTTCTTTTCTTTATCATTACTATCTATATCTTCATTAAATGCAACAAAGACATAACCAATTAATACAATATTTGCAACAACTGCTGCAACACCACCTGAAATTAATGAATTTTCAAATATTGCATTACAAGTAAAGAATGAAATTAATGGCGCCAATATCATCATAGCTGTAAAGAAGATAAGTTTCTTAAGAACATGTCTAAATTATAAAAAAACCCAAATTGATAAAAATTTTATGTTAGTAAATTATTGATTATATATGAAATTCAATTAAATCAAATACAACATACGGTGGTATATCTGCCATATTTATTTATTTATTATATTTATTATATTTATTTGATGTTCAGTTAATTCAGTAATTAAATTTAATGATAAATTCATCCACCCCAACAGAACAAAACCACAGAAACACCAATTATTGACTTTACAATGATAATATTTATTATTTATTAAATAAATTATAAATAAATAATGCATGATTTACTGGACGACCAAAGTTGCCGCCTGTTTCGCAGTGTTTTAATTTAACAATTTATCAAGTGGCAAATTCCTCGCCTTATCGGTATAATTTTAATAAAATGATTAACACACAACATAAAAAGAATGACATTGAATTTAGATCCGAATATTGTTTGAGTTGTTGTTGATGATGATGATGATGATGATGATGTTTATAAACTTGTGATTTAATTATTTAATCTTCATCTTGAGGTATAAATATTTCATATTTTTTCCTTTTACACCCTCCTAGTTTCTTCTTTCCTTAATTTGATTTTGTCTCTTCTTCTTCTCATATATATATATATATATATATATTTCCTTTCCCGTTCCACAAATAAACTAGATTAAAAAAAAGAATGCCACTCACTCCAAAAGAACTACAACAATTTAATGAAGATGGTTGTATTGCATTAGTTAATTATTTAGATAAATTTCAAGTTAAATCACTTAATAAAGAAATTGATAATTTATTAAATAATGTTAATATAGCTAATCATCCAAAGATTAAATTTACAACAGGTAATGATAAAGATGGTCATATTGGTGATAAATATTTTATTGATTCATCAGATAAAATTCATTATTTCTTTGAACCTGATGCATTATCAAATGAATTTGATAATAATAATAATGATAATAATAATAATAATAATAATAATAATAATACTGAAATTTATAAATTAAAATATCCAGTTAATAAATCAATTAATAAAATAGGTCATGGTTTACATTTTTTAAATGAAAGATTTAATAAAATTACAGTTAATGATGATATTGCTTCAATTTGTAGACAATTAGGTATAAAAGATGCAAAAGCTTGTCAAAGTATGGTAGTTATAAAACAACCTCATATAGGTGCAGAAGTACTTCCTCATAATGATGCTGAATTTTTATATACTGATCCAGTTTCTTGTATCGGATTTTGGTTCGCTTTACAAGATTGTACAATTGAAAATGGTTGTTTAGAATTTATACCTGGTTCTCAAAATTATCCTTTACAAAAAAGATTTGTTAAAGATTTTAAAAAAGGTAATGGTACTAAATTTGCAAATTTAAATAATTTAAATGAAGATTATAAACCAACTGAAAAAGATATTGAATTAAATAATCTTTTTAATAATGATTCATTATATAAAAAAATTATTATACCTGCAGGTTCATTAGTTTTAATTAATGGTAAACTTATTCATAAATCAGCTAAAAATTTATCCGATCATTCAAGAAATGCTTATACTTTCCATGTTGTTGATGGTACTGCAAAATATGATGAATATAATTGGTTACAAATACCACCTTCTCATCCATCTGGATCCTTAAACTTTACTAGATTATATAAAAACTATGAATAATTTGATCCCTTTGTTTTTTTTATTTCCTTATTTTTTTATTTCCTTATTTTTAATATATATATATATATATATATGTTATTTTCACTTATTTAAATCTTTTCTTAAATTCTATACTATAATAGTTTATAATCATTATACTTTATATTTAAAATTCTATATATATATATATATTTATATATCTATTCTTCAACCTTAATCCATTTACCTTTATTTTGTGGATTCCAAAATCCAGTTTTACTATCTTTCATATTATTTAATTCATTAGTCCATCTAGTAAATTCATTCTTATATTCATTCATATTTGTAGTATTAGTAATTTTATTAATTCCCCAATTTAATGTCTTTAATGATCCACTATTACTAATTTGACTTTCATTTATAATTAAATCAACTAATGAAACTCTAAAATCTTTAAATCTAACAAAATACATAAATAAATATGAATGTACTTTATTTGATGCAGTTGAATAAATTATTGTAACAATTTTATCTAAAATTTTAATTAAATTAATCTTTTCATTAAATCCAATTTCTTTTTTATTACTTTGAATTAATCCAATCATTGAACTATGAATTAATGAAATTGGTATTCTATCTTTATATTCAATAAATAAATGACGTATAATCACATCAATTAATTCAGGTTTTTGTTCAATTAATGATTGAATTAATTTACATTTAAACCTTAAAGGTGAATATAATCTTATAAGCCTTTCCTTTTCTTTAAAATTATATTTCTTCTTCATTCTATTATTTTTTTTATCTTTTTTAATCTTATTAATATCATTAATTTTATTATTAATTTTAATTTTATCATTTGAAACAAATAATTCATATTTTTTCATATCTTTATATAATTCATTAAATTCTAATGAATCTTGTGTTAATAAACTTTTCGATAAATTCTTTTCATTATAATTCTTTTCATTATTTTCATTAATTAAATTTAATAAATCAATATCATTTTCAATTTCATTTGATGATTCATTAATTGAATCAAATAATGCATCAGTTATATTATTAAATGATTCTAATTCATTAAAATTTTTATTCTTTAATTCATTAATCATTTTAAAACGATCATTAAAATTTTTACCATTAATTTTCTCAATTTCATTTAAAACCATTATTATACCATCACCTAATTTATTATTTTCATTATTAATTTTTTCTTTATCAGTATTGAAAAAAATATTACTTAATTCTTTATTCCATTCAAATCCACATAATCTTTCAATTAATTCCCAATTAATCTCATTTAATGAAAGATTATTAATTTCATCCTTTGAAGCTTTCTCAAATTCAAGATCATTTAAATTACCAAATTTAATACTTTCATTAAATTCTCTTATACTTTTACGAAATAAAATTTCTAAAAAAACTCCAAATATAAATAATTTTTGATGAAATATGAAAATCCAATCATTTTGATCCATACAAATCCAATTTGCTCTTGATTTTAAAATATTAAAAATTAATTCTTTTGGTAATTTAAATATTTGTGTTGAAATTTTTTGTAATAATGCTTGATTTTGAATATAAATTTTAGATTTATAATTTTTAGGATTTAAAATTGTTAATTGTTTTGATTTTTTACAAATAATATCAAATGTTTTATTTAAATGAAAGCATAAATCTTTAGTTTCTTTTTTTATCATTAAATCAGATAAATTTTGATTATCAAATGTTTCTATATAATAATTATAATATTTAATTAATAAAGGCATAAATGATTTAATATAAAATTTTGATGATAAATCATTAGATTTAATTAATTCAAGAAATTCAATTGTTTTATTAAATAATTCATTTTGTTTAAAAAATTGAAATTCTATATTATCATTATTTTGTTCAATAATTTGACAAGATAATTCAAATAATGATTCTTTATTAGATAATGTTGGTGAAAAAATTGCAATTAATTCTAAAATTTTTAATAAATCTTTATAATTAAATTGACTATTATGATCAAATAAATTTAAAATTGTTTGTCTCATTACATGTGTATGTTCTACTTGATTATTAGTTAATGCAATATAACCACCCACGCGGTTCTTTGTTAAAACATTATCATGTTTTATATATTTAATTAAATTTGATGAAATTATACTGATTTTTTTAGATGATGATAAATTTGAAAATTCTGTATTTAAAATATCAGAACATTTATTAGTATTTTTAAGTTGTTCAACAAAATATGAAATTAAATTTTTATAATAAATTGTATTTTTTAAATTATTATTCATATTTAATAAATGATAATCCCAAAGTTTTAAGCTTATATCAATATTTGGCTTAAATTTTAAAATTGTTAATGAGTCAAATGATTTAACATTTAATTGTTTTTTAATTATTAGATAAGTAAGTATTAAATTTTTTCTTTCGATTAGAAAAGATTCAATTTGAGAATTTGATAAATTCGATGATTGACTGTAATTAAATTCATAATCATTTAATGATAATAAATTATTTAAAAATGAAGATAAAAAATATTTTGAATTAAATTCATTAAAATTTGAAGAAATTAAAAATTTAAAATGTAATATTTGTTTATTAATATCAAATGGATATTGATATTTAATTGCATCAATTGATTTATAAATATGCATTAATTTTATTAAATTATCATCAGGTATTACATCATTACAATCATTTATTTCATCATTAATTTCTGATAAACTATTATATTTATTCTTCCATAACATATTTAATAATTTAAATCTATTTATATTTAAATTACTATTCAAACAATCAATATTTGTAATTATAAGTGGATTAATATTTTTGTAAAATTGATAAAAATTAATAATGAAAAGATAACGTAACCAATCTGATTTTTGAAAAATTAATTCCTCATTTAATAATGAGTTAATAAAATTAACTAAATCATTAAATGGTAAATTCATTTTCATAATTATAAATGAAGCACTATGAAACCATTGAGAATTTATTAATATTGAAACTATTAACCTGATTGTATTATTACCAATTTTGGTATTTAAATATGAATTTCCTAGCTGTGTTTTAATCTCAGGTAATGATCTAACATAATAATTTAATATTAAAAGTATATTAATGTTAGATGTTCTATCAATATATTGTTGTATTTCAGGTGAATATTTAAACCATGCATTTTTATTTATGGATAATAATCCTTTAATATGATCAGGATTTGTCAAATCAATGAATTCATTATAATTTTTATTTAATGAACTTAATTTATAAGGTATAAATATATTATTATTTTGATAAGAATCGATTTCAAATATATCATTATTAAAACTATTTGATCCATTTTCCGTCTTTGTTGGTGCTTGCTTTATTATGTAATCTTCTAAACTATTCAATGAACAATTTAAAAATGAACTTACAACGTCAGAAAGTTTATTTTGAGATGATCTAATGGAATGTGTATCATGATCAATTTCTTTATCTAATTTTTTATTACCATTACCATTATTATTAATATCATAATTATGATCTTCTACTTCTAATGTATTAGATTTCTTACCTTTGTTAGAATTATCTATAAACGAATAATGTCGTAAATAGAACAATTTGTTATTTCTGAATATATATCGACATCGTATTTTAAAAGAAAACATAATATATAATATATTTGAATTATTTTCTTCTTCTATATTTCTTTAATATTGTCTTTTATAATTATAAAATATAATTCAATAGTCATAAAGTTAATATAAAACTTTCTTTTTATGGATGTTTCTCCATTTGATATCTTTTTATATGAAAAATTCGAAAATAGAAAAAAAAAATGTATGGAGTGAATTCTTTTTACCCCCCTCAAAAAAGTGAAGGACCAACCACCCCGGTGCACTGGCTTAAATTTCAACAGTCTTTCTTTCACCAAGACATAATAATGATATTAAATGGTTTAATTTAAATATAAATAGATTAATATTATATAAATTAAATAAATAAATAAATAAATAAATAAATAAATAAATAGATTATGAATTATTCAATTATTTCTTTTGACCTTGAGCAGCAACAGCGGCAGCACCTGCAGCAGCAGCTTCTGGATCTAAGTAATAAGCTGGTTTAATTGGTTTTAAATTGTCATCTAATTCATAAACTAATGGAATACCAGTTGGGATATTAAGACCAGCAATATCATTTTGTGAGATATTATCTAAATGTTTAACTAAAGCTCTTAAAGAATTACCATGAGCAGCAATAAGAACGGTTTTACCATCTAAAAGATCTTTAGCAATAACATCTTGCCAATATGGTAATAATCTATCAATAACTAAAGCTAAAGATTCTGTTTTTGGTAAAACATTTGGATCAACATTTTTATACCTTTCATCACCAAATTGAGAGAATTTTGAATCATCTTCAATTTCTGGTGGTGGGATATCATAAGATCTTCTCCATTGTTGGAATTTTTCTGCACCATATTTTTCTAAAGTTTCAGCTTTATTTTTACCTTGTAATGCACCATAATGTCTTTCATTTAATCTCCATGATCTAACAACTGGAATGAAAAGTCTATCAGCTTTATCTAATGCAATATTAGCAGTTTGAATAGCTCTTGATAAAAGTGATGTATATAAAACATCTGGTTTTAAATCAGCTTCTTTTAATAATTCACCAGCATGTGCTGCTTCTTGTTCACCATTTGGAGAAAGTTTAACATCAACCCAACCGGTGAATAAGTTTTTTTCGTTCCAGTCTGATTGACCGTGTCTAACTAAGATTAATTTATGGACCATTTTATTTATTTGTTTATTATATGAATTCAAAACTGTAATTGTTCAAAAAGAAAAGAAAAGAAAAGAAAAGAAAAGAAAAGAAAAGAAAAGAAAAGAAAAGAACCTAAAAGAAGAAAAGTGAAAGGAAATCATAGAAGAAACAAGTCTTGTTGTATTGTGTTAACAAATCATTAAGAAATTCCACCATAATAATAAAAAATTGTGACACTCCGCACACTCAGCTGACCCGGAATTGTTATATATATATATTATATATATATATATATTTGAAAACATCGTGATATTCTCATTTTTAATTCTATGGACCCGGGACGACGCTGCTCCGGGAAAGTCAGTCATATCTATTGATATATCTCAGATATGGATAAACTTAGTAAATATATAATTATAGAAAGATAAAAGTATAATATATAATAATTATAAGTTGAAGGAATAAAAGAAACAAAGAAACAAAGAAAAAAAAAATCACGTAGTGTAAATGAAATGAATTTGCTTTTTATCAGTAATATCTGCAATTTCTTCAATAAATTCATCCTCAACTTGATTTGTATCATTAATACCAACTTCATAAATACCTGTTTTATTATCAGTTTCAATTGCTGATTCTTCATCATTGTTTAATTTAATAGATTCTAAATATGCCCTTTTTTTCTTATTTAAAATTATACAAACTAACCAGTAACTTGCACTTAAAAACATACATACACAATAACCAACTAACATTGAAATAAAACCACCAGTATATTTCGGTGCTTGATTTGATCTAAATGTTTGTGTACCAGTAATTGCACCACCACAATAACCTAAATAATTAAAACTATAAGTAACTGATTTCTTTGTATTACCAGCTGTATTTGCTTGAACACATGAAATCATTACAACATATGATGCAAAATAAAAATATTGAAAATAAAGTCCAACCAATTGAGCTGCTGTATTATTATGTGAACATGTATATGAAATAATTGATCCAATTAATGGTATAATTAATGAAATAATTGCAATTAAACAACGTTTATTATTCCAACGTGATGAACACCATGTAAAAAAAACTGTTACAATTGATGCAATTACACCAGTTGGAATACCCATTAATGATGATTTAACTGATGAAAATCCTAAATTATTAATAATAATTGAAGAATATGTTGATAATCCACCATTTGGAATATTAATTCCAAAATTAAATAACATTATAATATACATTCTAATATCAAGAAATGCTTCTTTAACTTGATCCCATTTCCATTCATCATTTTCAATACCCGTTTTATTTTCACTAACCCTTTTAACTGTAAAATATTTTTCTCTATCATTTAAAAATTTGGCATTAATTGGTGAATCTGGTAAAAAATATATCATTAAAATAGACCAAACAGTTGAAACAGATCCAATTAAAATAAAAATATATTTCCATGTTGGAATCGTATTACCAAAAGTTGATGCTAATGCAGATAATCATCCATTAATAACTGATGACATAAACATAAAAATAATAGCAGTACGATGTGGAATTTCATCTTTAATATAAAAAATTGAAATCATTAATGAACAACCTGGAACAATTGCACATTCAACAAATCCCATTAAAAATCTAATTGCAGCTAATCCTCCAAAATTATGACATGCACATAATAATAATGTTAAACTTGACCATAATAATGAACAACAACCTAAAACTTTACCTAATCTATATCTTTGAATAAGATATGACATTGGCCACATACCAACTAAGGAACCAATAAATAAAATTGTACTTAACCAAGAATATTGTTGACCAACAAGATGATTATCAGAACGAAGTCCAAAAATTGCTGATGTACCTAATGCAACTTTATCAACTGCACCCATAGTTGCAGTAAAGAATAAACAAGGGAGCAAGAAAAAATCAGTTTTTCTAATCATCTTCTTATATTCAATTTCGGTCATTGGTTCAAATTTACCATCATTTTCAGCAAGATATCTTGCTGCTTTATCCATATTCTCAAAATTTTCATTATTGGTAATGGCATTCTCAATTGGTGAAGATGATTTACTTGTAATAGAAATTTTTTCGTTTTGACCTTTAGAATCAGAAAACGACATTTCGATTTATTCTGTCAAGTTTTATTATTTTTTTTTTTTTTTTGTCTAAAAGCAGATAAAATAATAAACAACTATATAAATTAGCAAAAAAATTATAAGTACAATACAGAAAGATCTAAAAGAAAAAACAAAGATTTGCCACCCTTTATATTCCCCAACCAGCAAAATAATAATTATGATATATTATAAATAAATTTTGTAAAAAATGACAAGATTTTATTAACTAAAATATTATTCGATATAAAACTTTCTTTCTCAGTGAATCAATTGTTTTCCAAATCCTTATCTTGATCTCAAAAATTTTAACTAGACAATGAGTAAAAACAAATAAGACATAAAGAGAAAGAAATTTAAACATTACCAACATAAAAAAATAAGATAAACAAAACTAAGTAATTGAATAAATAAACTAGTATGAAGTTAATGTTACTCATAATAGATCCTTCGATAACAGCTACCCCGATAAAGTAAGAATTATCATTCTTATCTGAAAATTTCAGGATAAATTTTTCAATCGAGGGAGCTCTTAACGACCGCCTGTTTATAATTTGAATTTAATGTCAGACAGACAGTTTATCATCGTTTCGAGCTGCCCTTCTGTTAATCATAACATGACCATTATAATTTTGACATGTTTTGGTATCTATTATCTACAACCTCGTCGTTTCGAGCTATCTATGATTCATATTGTTATCTTGCCTTTTAAATTATCAGTTCTTTTAATGTGTTCTCATTGGTTCGGTCATATCAATTTTCTTTTATTCTCTTATTAGAATATAATTTGAATTCTTAAAATAAAACATGTTTTTGCCATATCCAATCAAATAAAAAGTAAGTAATTAGGGATATTCATACTGTATCCTTTAAGTATAATATAATCTGCCTTTCATTTTTTTTTCCACTTATAAAAAATTATATTGTAATATCAAAAATTTTTATCTTTTTGATGATAATAGAAAAAAATATCAACAATTAACAAAAAAATGACTATTACTGATCATAATATCACTATTGCAATTGATAGAGGTGGAACTTTCACTGATGTTATTTATAAATATGGAAATACAGAAAAAACTTTCAAATTATTATCTGTTGATCCATCTAATTATAATGATGCTAATATTGAAGGTATTCGAAGAGTTCTTGAAATGGTTACAGGTAAAAATATACCAAGAGGCAAAAAATTGGATACTTCTTGTATTTCTTCAATTCGTTTAGGTACAACCGTTGCAACAAATGCTTTATTAGAAAGAAAGGGTGCAGCCTGTGCATTGGTTACAACAAAAGGTTTCAAAGATTTACTTCATATAGGTGATCAGTCACGTCCTGAATTATTTGCATTAAATATTGTTAAAGCAGGCGTTTTATTTAAAGCTGTTATTGAAGCAGAAGAAAGAGTTACCATGCCTGCATTTTTAGTTGATCCAACTGGTTATGATGCACAAGATCTTGTTGATGGTGAAAAATATGTAAGAGGTGAAACCAATGAAGTTTTCGAAATTCTAGAACCTCTAAATAAAGATAAATTGAGAAAAGATTTATTGAAACTAAAAGATGATGGTATTAATTCAATTGCAATTGTATTCATTCATGGTTATAATTATCAAGTTCACGAAAAAGAAGCTGGTGAAATTGCAAAAGAATTGGGTTTTAAACATATATCTTTATCTCACGAGATTTTACCTGTTATAAAAACAGTTCCACGTGGTCAATCAACAGTTGTTGATGCTTATCTTACACCAATTGTTAAAGATTATGTTAAATCATTTTTATCAGGTTTTCAAGATGGATTTGAAAAACATACTAGAGTGGAATTTATTCAATCTGATGGTGGTTTATGCTCATGGGAGAATTTTACTGGTTTAAGATCATTACTTTCAGGTCCAGCCGGTGGTGTAGTCGGTGAAGCTAAAACTTGTTATGATTCTGATATTAAAGTTCCAATTATTGGCTTTGATATGGGTGGTACTTCCACTGATGTTTCAAGATTTGCTGGTGAATTTGAATTTTCTTTTGAATCAATTACTGCTGGTATTAAAATTGCTGCTCCTCAACTAGATATTAATACTGTTGCTGCTGGTGGTGGTTCAATCTTATCTTATAAAAATGGTATTTTTGTTGTTGGTCCGGAATCCGCTTCTGCTCATCCAGGACCTGCATGTTACAGGAAAGGAGGCCCTTTAACAATTACCGATGCAAATTTATTTACTGGTAGAATTTTACCTGAGTTTTTTCCAAAAATTTTTGGTCCCAATGAAGATGAGCCATTAGATTATGAAATAACTAAAATCAAATTTGAGGAACTAGCTGAAAAGATCAATAAAGAAAACCCAGAATTGAAGAAAAGTCCCCACGAAATTGCTCTTGGCTTTTTAGAAGTTGCTAATTTTCAAATGTCAAAACCTATTAGGGATCTTACTGAGGCTAAAGGTTATAACGTATCAAATCATGCTCTTGCTTCATTTGGTGGTGCCGGTGGTCAACATGCTGGTTCAATTGCAAAAATTTTAAAAATCAAAAAAGTTTTAATTCATAAACACTCTTCTATTTTATCTGCTTATGGTATTTCCCTTGCCGATATTGTTACCGAGGCTCAAGAGCCATGTGCAAAAGTCTATTCTAATGATTCAAGAGATGAACTTTTATTTAAATGTGAAAATTTGAAAGCTCAATGTTTACATAAGTTAAAAAATCAAGGTGTAACAGATTCTACCGTTGATTATAAGGTGTATTTCAATATGGGTTATAAAGGATCCGATACAAGAATTATGGTATTGCAACCTGAAGATAATGATTTCTTAAAATTGTTTTATAAAACTCATGAACTTGAATTTGCATTTAATGATATGGAAAAAGACATTTTAATTTCTAACATTCGTGTACGTGCAATTGGTAATGCATCGGAAGCTATATGCGAACGTTCTGCCTATAAAGATAATGAATCCGTCAAGAAAATCAATGTTAAAAATGGAATGGAAGAGAAAAGCACTGTAATTCATTTTGATGAAGGGAAATTGTTATCCAAATTTTACATTTTGGATAAACTTGATGTTGGTACTGTTATAACTGGTCCTGCTTTAATTTTAGATAATACACAAACTTTATTAGTTATTCCTGGTTCAACAGCAACAATTTTACCAAGACATGTTGTTATGGATATTAATGTTGAAAGCACTTTCAAAATCAATACTGATATAATAGATCCAATCCAGTTAGCTATTTTTTCAAACAGGTTTATGTCAATTGCTGATGATATGTCAAGAACTTTACAAAAAATTTCGGTTAGTGCAAATATTAAAGAAAGAATGGATTATTCATGTGCATTATTTGATAATGAAGGTAATCTAACTGCAAATGCTCCAAACGTTCCTGTTCATTTAGGTTCAATGTCAGCTGCTATTAAATATCAATTAGAAAAATGGAAAGATGGTCTTCATGATGGTGATATTTTATGTACTAATTCCCCCATTGTTGGCGGTACTCATTTGCCAGATATTACTGTTATATCTCCTGTATTCTATGATAATAAAATTCAATTTGTAGTTGCTGCTCGTGCTCATCATTCTGAAATTGGAGGAACAGCACCTGGTTCTTCTTCTTCATATGCAAGAGAAATCTATGAAGAAGGTGTAAACATTGAGTCTTGGAAAGTTGTCTCTGCTGGAAAATTTGATTATGATGGTATGCAAAAGCATTTTGTTGAAATTCCACGAAGTTACGGCGTTTCTGGTACAAGAAATATAGATGATAATTTATCTGATTTGAAAGCTCAAATTGCATCTAATCAAAGAGGTATTAGCTTACTTAAAGATTTATTTGATGAATATGGTAGTGAAACTGTTTTATTTTATATGAAGAATATTAAAAAAACAGCAGAAGTTGCAGTTAGAGAATTTTTAAAAGGTTACGCAAAAGAAAATAAGAGTAAGTTACCACTTAGAGCAGAAGACTTTATGGATGATGGATCAAAAATTCAAGTTAAAATTGATATTGATGAAAATGATGGATCTGCTGTCTTTGATTTTACCGGAACTTCTTTGGAATCTTATAGCAATTTAAATGCACCAAAATCAATTACTTTCTCCACTGTTATATATGTTTTGAGATGTTTGGTAAATATGGATATCCCATTAAACCAAGGTTGTTTGGATCCATGTACGGTTATTATACCAGAAAATAGTTTAATAAATCCAAGTCGTTTTGCCGCTGTTTGTGCAGGTAATGGTATGACATCTCAAAGGATTACAGATTGTTTATTTAAAGCATTTGGCTTTACTTCTGCAACTGGGGGTTGTATGAATGGTTTGAATTTTGGTACAGGCGGTTTAGATGAAAACGGTAATATGGTTAAGGGTTTTGGTTATACAGAGACTATTGGTCAAGGTAACTGTGCTGGTATTATTACCAAAAATGGTGTTAGAACTGGCTTTGATGGATTTTCAGGAACCCAAACCAATATGACAAATACCAAAATCACAGATCCAGAGATTTTTGAGCAACGTTATCCTGTTATTTTATTACAATATTGTGTCCGTGAAAACAGTGGTGGCAAAGGTAAATGGAATGGTGGAAATGGTCTAATTCGTGAAATTCGTTTTACATCACCGGTTCATGTTTCCTTAGTTACTCAAAGAAGAGTATACTCACCTTGGGGTATATATGGTGGTGAGAACGGTAAAAAAGGTATTAATAAGCTTGGTAGAAATAGAGGTAATGGCGTAATTCAATGGATTCAATTACCTTCACTGGCTGAAATTTCGATGAGAAAGGGTGATATTTTATGGATTGCAACTCCTGGTGGTGGAGGATTTGGTAAAAGCACAGATACTGATGAGTTTTGGAAAATCAATTCAACCAAGAAAGCTAATTTCAATTATACACCTATTTCTGCTGGTATCATTGGAGCCATCAAAGAAGCTGCAAATACGTCACAATGATTAGTTTCATTTATTTCTATAACTTTTATAATTATATTTGTTTATTAAATAAAAATTAAAACCTTAATTATATTTCATAAAAACGAAACAGAAACTATTGTAATTTCCCCAATAAAATTATTATTCTTTAGAAGTTTAGAGAAACTAAGAAAATAAATAAATTAAGTACGATATAATACAATTTGAAAAAAATATTAACTAATCTCATATTATAAAAAAATATCTAAATATATAATGGAATTTTACACCAGTCCCAAGGATCATTAAATCTCATGTTCATATCTAAGTTACTAATTTCCTTTATTTCATCTTCACTCAAATCAAAACTATTAATTGTTAAATTGCTTAATAATCTTTCTTTCTTATTAGACTTTGGAATTACTAGAATATTTCTCTGAGTTGCCCATCTTAATAAAACTTTACCTGGATGAACATTATGATTTTCGGCAATCTTAGTAATAACACTGTTTTCAAATAATGGAACACAGTTGGCAACTTTTGGATGATTCAATTCGACAAAGGATTGAGGACCAAAAGTTGAATAACCTGTAATTTGAATACCTTGTGATTGAACCCATTCAATTAATTTTGGTTGAACCAAGTAGGGGTGATGTTCAATTTGTAAAAGTTGAGGTTTAATATTACAGCCTCTCAATAAATCTTCAATCAATGCACCAGTAAAATTAGAAATACCAATTGATTTAACCAATCCTTTTTCAACTAATTTTTCCATTGCACCCCATGTAGACAATAAAGGAACATCTTCGAACTCCCAACCATTTGGACCACAATAAAAACCTGTTGGATATTTTTCTTCAAATGGAACAAACTTTTGAGCAATTGGAAAATGTATATAAAATACATCCAAATAATCTAACTTTAAATCAGATAAAACTTTATTTAATGCTTTTGGAACATTATCTGGATGATGGTATGTGTTCCAAAGTTTCGAAACAACTACTAACTCTTCTCTTTTAACAATCCCTTCACTCAGAGCCCTATTAATACCTTCACCAACTTCCTTTTCATTGCCATAATCCATTGCACCATCAAATAATCTGTAACCACATTTAATTGCATCGTATATCTGTTGAGCACAAGTTTCTTTATTAACTTTCCAACAACCAAAACCAATTTGAGGAATTTTAATTCCGTTATTTAATTTAATGTATGTAGTGGTGTTCATTATTTACTTGTTTTATTCGAAGCAAATTCTTTGTGAAAAAACAAGAAAGAAAAAGAAATCACGAGAAGAAATAAAAAGGTAGAAAAAAGAATCATGTTTTATATTAGGAACTACTGCCTGTTTCACCGTTTATTCAGCCAAGTCAACTTAGGAAAACATCAGCAATCAATTCCACACAAACTTTGTCTATTTTGTATAACTTGTCCATACCAGATAATAAACATGAACTAACTGTACTTTCTATCGTATTGTTGTATAATCGTTTCGTGCTGCCTCAAAAGGGCCAAAAGTGATCGAATAGCTCGGATCGAGCTACCCTCGATATTAAAAATTGTGTTTCTCGATTAATTGATAAATCTTTCAAGATAAGTGATTGGTTGTTGGGAGGTATATGGAGTAACAAAATTTGTATACTTTAATAAATGAAAAAATAGCCTGACTTCGGTATTAAGCAAATTAATTAAAAGGATCAGATTATATTTATGTTCAAAACTTACGCTGAAACACTTTCTTATTTTTTAAAAATATATAAAATCCATGAATATGATAATAAATAAAATATGTTACGGAATGAATTGTTATGTCAATTTTTTTTAACACACTAAATAGTTAGAATAATCTATTGAAATTACAATACACAAACTAAATAATGCTAGATCCTGATTCATCTGTTTTAATAATTGGTGCAGGAACCTTTGGATTGTCAACAGCACTTCAATTACTTAGAAAAGGACATCGGAATGTCTCTTTATTAGATCCATATGAAGTACCTTCTCCATTATCTGCTGGTAATGATGTTAATAAAGTTTTCCAGTCAACTGTTGAAAGTGAGTTTTATTCAGAGCTAGCGGAGGAGGCATTACAAATGTGGAGATCAGATCCAGTTTTTAAACCAGCATTTCATGAAGTAGGAATTGTTTACGGTGCATGTGGAAAAGAGGCTGTTCCTGAAATTAATAAACGAATTTCTATGCTTGAAAAAAAAGGAGTTGAGTTTTGTCAATTGAACAGTTGTGAAGAATTTGCTAAATATGTCAAAATTCCAAATTTATCAATTGATAATTCATTGAAGGGTTTAAATTTAAATGGTAGATTCAAAGATTGGAAAGGATATTATCAAAAGAATATGTGTGGTTGGACTTATGCAGCTTTAGCATTAAATAATGTTGCAAAAGAATGTAAAGAAAGAGGTGCAAAGTTTATAATTGGATCTGCTGAAGAGTTATTGTTTACAAATGGTAAATGTGCTGGAGTTAGACTATATACTGGTGAGACAATTGATGCTGATATTGTAGTTATATGTGCTGGTGCAAACTCTTATAAATTTTTAGATTTTGGTGGCCAATTGCTTGCTAAATGTTGGACAGTTGGACATATCAAACTAACTCCACAAGAAGCTGAATCGTTGAAAGGATTGCCTGTTGTTCTTAATCTAGATCAAGGTTTTTTATTTGAACCTGATACAAATAACGATTTAAAATTTTGTAATGAATTTCCAGGTTATATTAATATCGATGAAGATAAAAATACATCAATACCTGTATATAAAAATCAAATTCCAATTGAAGCTGAAAAAGAAATGAGGGATTTTTTGAGACAAGTTTATCCAGAAATTGCAGAAAGACCATTTAATGTTGCCAAAATTTGTTGGTGTACTGATACACCAGATCGTCACTTTCTAATTACTGAGCATCCAAAGTATTGTAATTTGATTTTAGGTACTGGGGATTCAGGTCAAGGTTTTAAATATATGCCAGTTATTGGTAAATATATATCTCAAGTTATTTTAGAGGGCAGTTCAACACTTGGAGAATCAAAGTCAAAGGCTTGGTCGTGGAGACAAGAACAGGCTGAAAATCGTGATATTTTGGCCAGACAAGGCAGATTTGGTGGTACTAATGTCATCAAAGATTTAAAAGAGATTGAGGAATGGACATGTGCAAATAAATAATTTAGAATTATGTTGAAACGATATATAAACTATTTCTATATAAAAAAGATAATTGAACATATATTTAAACTATGCTAGACTTAATGATTCAGCTCTACCTTTAATCATATCCTTCCATCTAAATTTAGTTAAACCTAGATCAAGTTCTTTCCAAACAGCAATAACTACATCTTTCGCAGTTCTTACACTTCCTAATTCTCTTGCCTTTTGTAAGTAAAACAATTTATCTAAAACAAACCACCTTTCCCTATCATTTGTTTCAGACATTAAACCTAAAACAAATAAAGGCCATAACAAAGACATTGGACATTCTGGTAACATTTTATATAATTCTGTTAATTTAGATTTTACCTTTTTCATGTAATTATATTTTTCAGTATAATACTTTGTTATTATACCTTTATTATAATGTAATGTCTCTAAATCTACTCTTGCAAATAAATATAGTAATGTTGATAATCTTTTAATTTCTGCTATTATTTTAATACAATTTTCAGCTTGATAATCAATTTCTTCAAAGAATTGAGTTCTTTGATTTAAATTTTCAATCTCCAATTGAATTTGATTTCTTTGACTAATTATATAAATTTCAAATTCTTTCATTGTTGTAAGTGGTTCAAGTTCTAAATCTTCATAACACCTACCTAAATTTGAAATTTTATGTATAAGTGAAATTAAATATGGACAACAACCGAAAACAACATCAATTATTTCATCATGATTTTCAAGTATATTATTTTGACTTAACAAATGCTTAATTATATCATTTTTACCAGTCTCATCTTTAAATGTTAAATTTAAATCTATTTTTACAAATTTTTGTAATGAAGAAGAATTAAATGATGATAATGATGATTTTTCATTACAGACATTATTTTCGTTATCTAATACTTTTTGTCTTAACCATGCAGTTTCACCCATAACTTCATGAATTACAAAATAACGTGCAAAAAATTTAAATAAGGGGCTAAAATTATTATTTGTGCTAAATTCTTTTAGAAAATGTTTTGCACAATTTAAATAATAAACCCAAGAAGATCTATAATCACAATTTGATGAAATTTCTTTGAAACATAACATTAAAAAAGTTGCTAAAACTTCATCCCAATCTTGAGATTGAGATTCATGTTTCTCAATTATAATATTACCTAATTGTTGAATTGCTCTATCTGAATAAATTTCAGATAAATTTTTATAATTATTATTTCCAAGTTTAAATAATTGATGTGCACTTGTTGCCATTATTGTATCCATTACAATTTGAGATTTTAATGCTAATGGTACAATTAAATGAAGATAAGGATTTATTTCAGGTTGTTGACGTGATAAATTATTGATATTTTTAAAATTATTATTTTTATTTGGATAACAAACACAAGTTGGACAAATTGAATCAATAAAATAATTTAATAAAGTTTTCTCTTGTGATGAAAGTAAATTTGATTTATTTCCTATAAAGTCTGCATTTAAAGTTTTCATTTGTATTGAAAAAAATGAATCTATTGATGGGGACAAATTCATGGGAGAGTTATAAGAAGCGATACTTGTAATTTCATTTTTATTAAATAACTGTTCAATATCAGAATATTCTAATACTGATGAAATATCATTATGATAAAATGGCATATAAAAAGGTATTGTTGAATAATTATTATTGAATAGATCTGTATTAATTTGAGAATCATCTAAAATTTCTGATAAATATGGCTGCTTTGTCTTTTTTGAAGATTTTTTGTAGCTAATCAATGTTAAAAGTAACTGAAGTAAAGTTGAGGTTGTTAAAGTATGTAAAGGTTGTTTAGTTATATTTTTTGAGATTTGTTTATGAAAGTCATCATATGTTGTATTAATAAAATAGACTGAATTATTTTCAATTTTATTCCAGGTTAAATTTTCTTTTAATAATGATTTTGATAAAGAGTTTGATTTTATAAAATTATTAAAATCACTAAAATCATTAAAATCATTTGAAGATTTTAGTTCTAGAAATTTTGTCCTTAATAAAGATTTTTTAAATTGGTTTGATCTACCAAATGTTATACCATTATTTAATGATTCTTCATCCCAATTAAATATTTTCTTATAAGAACATTTCAAATTTAGCCTTTTACAATGTCCACAAAATGGATGGATTTCATCACATTTAACTCTTCTTTTCCTGCATGTTAAACAACCATTCCTTGAACGTTTTTCATTAGCCACTCTTGATCTTTTTTTAATTTTTGTAATTTCACACATATAATGTTATTTATACAGATTTGTATAATATTTATTAAAGAATAATATGGATGATGATAACAAAGGTTTATATTTTTTTAAGATTAGATCTCGTATTAATGTTAATATCAGTGCGAAAGATAACAAAGAGGATAAAATAATAATAGTTTAAAAAAAAAAAAAAAAATATTGTATTTAATATATAGATGTTATATTTACAAATTACCAAAGAAACAAACTTTAACTCCGATGGCAAAACCTATATGAGCTAAAACTAATAAAAATAATAAGATATACATTGCCTTTTTATCATCATCACCGAAAATAGTTGTAAAATAAATTTTAATTTTATAAATAATTGAACAACCACTTAATAAAGCACCAATTGATATACAACACCATTTTAAAACAATATCTAAAGTATTATGATTAATCAAGAAACCTCTAAAAATTGATAAGGAAACAGCTGGTGCCCAAAGTAAATTTGCATAAGAATAAATTGCAATTAATTTTGTTAAAGGTACTAAGAATAAAACTTTTAAGTAAAATTTTAAAATTAAATATAATATAGCTGGTATAATTAAAGTATAACCATATAATAAATTAATTGAAGAAACAATCATTTTAAAATAATTAATTTTTAAAGTTTCAAGATCTAAACCTAAAAACCAACCTGCTAATAAACCTGCAAATGAATTACAAAAAAATAATGATAAAACTAAAGTTGCAGTAATCCAAATTGAACCATATAAATCACCTAAATTATTAAATTCATCAGCAGATGGTTGACTCAATGGATTCATACTTGCTAAACAGTTTTTAAAAAATTCAGATGTATTTATATCAAAATATTGTCTATAATAATTTAATGAGAAATAACCACCTTCATAAGTTTTTTCAAATTGAGGTTGTTGTGATGTTGAATATGTATTTAATGGAGTTGATTTTATATTACTATTACTGTTATCTTTATTATTCTTATTATTATTATGATTGTTGTTGTTGTTGTTATTGCTGTTTAAATTTATATCTTGTAATTTTGAAGGTTTTTTTGAAGATTGTTGAACATCTGGTTGAATTATAATATCATCTTCATCTTCATCACCTATATGGAAATCATCATCCGGGTTATTAAATGGGTCGTTCAAGTTTTTATAAGACATTTCTCTAACAATTGAATATGAAGGTATGTGCAACTAAAAAGGCAATTAAATTTTA
>JAJLVB010000056.1:52398-67031 GCA_030570135.1 Pichia deserticola | reverse complement strand
ACTAGAGCCTTCCAAAATTCGCGAATATCACGAAACTCTCGAAATTCTAGCAAGTTTTTCAATCACCGGTTGTAACATTTCGGGGAAATTGTTAGAATGTTAAAGTTAAAATTAATTATACACATGTTCTTGAGTTTTATATTGAAATGGGAACAACTTACATTTTCTTGGTGGATTTAACTTGTCTATATCTTCCTTTCTGACCATACATACATACTATCATTCTTCAGAAACCTCTTTTTCTTATAGTTAGTTATTCTCTGAAAAGCTTGAATATTGATTTCCTTTGACATAAAGATTTTTGACATATCTGTGATTATCGATTTTACCATAAGCTTTGAATGGAAAAATTTCCAACTTTTTTTTAAAACAACTACCTAAACTAGCTATTTGATACAGTTCTTTCTTAAGCCCTTCTAAATCAGGTTGAGGTTTACCTATGAGAATTCTTAATTGTCTAGTGTTTAGCTTCGCTGTGAATTTCCAATTCTTTTCAGCAAGTTCGATGATATGAGAAATATCAAGTTCTTCATATAATTTAAAATTTCTTTTAAAATGTCAAATCCACTTAATTTATCGTATTTAGATAAGAGTCCACAAGGTTCATTAATACTACATCCATTTCTACCTTTTCTAAATACTTGCCATTTCAAAGAACTTTTGATATCTTCTATGTTAGCTGGTCTTTCATCTTCAGGATATAATTTTAATAGGTTTTTAATCACTCAAAACGTCCAACAATTTTCTTCATAGAATAGACAACTAATAAATTTTTACTAATTACGTAAATACAGGCTCTCGATTGTTATATAAAGTTTCCTTTTATTTATCGGCTTTTTCGATTTTCATGCTTGATTGACTGATTGATTGCATAAACAAGTCTATAATGCAATATATCATGTTGACTATATATAGATATAGTTGTTTTATCCCTATCAATATCAAATCACTCTTCAGTTATGATTAATTTATTGTCTTATCATAGTTTATGGAAATATAATGCTTATAATAGATGCAAACGTTTCCTTATTCTGACAACGGTGTAATTATGGAACTAAAAAAAACAGCAACTTGAATATTGTAAATAGTGTGTATCACTTCACTTATCTAAATACATAGATAGAGTGATGATGATTAATTTAGTATGTATTACGTACAGTACACATTTTAATTAAAGTGCTCCAAAAATTTTGTAAAAAAAGGTGAGGGATGGAAAAATTTAACTTGTTTTTATTTTGTCGTGATACTTTATAATTTTTCTTATACATATATACAATATATACTTAACATCTTTCCAATTGTATATAATATAATCAATATCAACTATACATCGATTTATTAAAACAAACAAACAGACAAATATAAAACAATGGCTATAGGAAGAGTACCGAAAAACACACGATTAGAAACTTTATTGAACTATAAAGTATGCGTTAAAACATCTAATAATTCATCATTTGTTGGTACTTTATTATCATATGATAAATTCATGAATTTAGTTCTAGTTGAATGCGAAGAGTTTCGTTTGTTGAAAAAATCAAAAAAATATTTAGAAGAAGTGAAAAATAATGATATTGATCACTCAAAAGTTAAAGAACAAAAAAGATTACTAGGATTAATTATATTAAGAGGAGAAAATATAGTAAGTGTGGTTGCTCAATCTGCACCAAATGCAAATACTTTAAAACCACAACTAAGACTTAAAAAGGGTAAAATTGCTGTAAAACCTTTGATGAAAAAACTTACATCTGAGAAACCATCAACAAAAACTGATGGAGGTATTAAAAAATCAATTGCTAGAAGACAATAATACACTCTACTATATTATTACATTTTTTATATCCTTTTAAATTAATTCACTTATGTATCATAAAATTTTAATCAATTAATCAAATTAACAACTCAATATATTTAGATTTAATTTATATAAAAAATGTACAAATAATTTATGTTATAAATAAAGTGAAGCACAGAAAACAATATCACGTTTAATCTTCTCTTGCGCATCTGTCATCTTTGAATGTAATGCAGAATCTCCTGTAATCAATGCCGCATTTCTAACTTGCATACAAATTTCATCTAAAAATGTTATAACTCTAACAATTGTACCTTCTGACTCATCTGCATCATTTGCATATTCCATAATATCTTTAAAACTTCTGCCCCTTGCCCATTCATAAACTGTATTCACAAGTGCAAATCTATCAACTTCTAAAAATGCATCCTCTTCAGCTGTTAATTGAATTTTTAATTCTGTAGATATAACCATGATTTTTTCAACAATAGAACAAATCTTTTCTTTACCTTTCTCTAATCTCGGAGTCGCTAATTTTGTTTGACCTTCATCCTTATTACCTTTTTTACCATCATAAACAAAACATGACAATAATGAAACAATTTCTTCAGAGCTAAAACCCCCTAAGAAATTATCAAATACTAATTCCGTTATAATCAATTCCCAACCAGAGTTAATCTCACAAGCAACTCTACCTTTAAGATTAATAATTAATTGCTCTGGATTGATATAGTCCAATCTTTTCAAAACTTCAAGTCTTTTATTGTACTCAGGTAATAATTCTAAATTTTCATCACTTAATGTTTTCTTTAACGTATCTATCCTATTAGATAGCATCATTTTTTTTGAAACATTCAAATAATTATCATTTTCAATCATTAATTCAACATTATTAAAATCATTCAATAACTCTTCAAGACTTCTCATTAAATCCAGTCTTCTTAAAATTAATTCAATATTAGAGGTAGACATATGATTCCTATAATCTATTTCCTTCCATCTATCCCTTTTTTCAAGTTGATTACTCAAATCACGTAAAAAGCAATCAATGGTTTTTGTATCCCTATTCATAATACCTTTCGTAACAACGACAAATTCATTAGAGACAAACTCAATATTATTCAAATTAATACTCTGAATAGAAATTTTTTCTTTTTTGGAAACATACCATCTTGGAAAAAATGCACGAATAAAACTTTCACCAAAACTAGGATTAAAAAGTAAAGAAGTATTTTTCTTATCAACACCACTGAAAGTTTCGGAGAGCTTACAAGCAACAATACATGAAACACAATTCTTAGTAACGTTTTCATTAATAATAACACCAACCAATGATTCTCCCTTCTCATTCCTATATACAATTAATCTATCACGCTTGAAAACTTTTTTACGTTTAGCTGAATCTAATAAAGACAAATAAATTTCCGACTGTAAATCTTTGATTTCACAACATAATGTATGTATACTTTCTAATTTAACTAAGTCATTAGTTTCAATATCAATTTTTGGGAGAGAATTTAATTCCTTTTCTAGTTTTATAATTTCTAATTGTTGTTCTGGTAACATTGATTGAGACAAATTTTCACCAAATGACCTCTTAATCATATCTTCAACTTTTAAAGCTTCAATTCTTAACAGATTCAAAATCATAGAATATGTTAATCTAAATTGTGATGAAAGTTTCGTTGGAACACCCAATGCTACTTGTTTTAAACTCATTTTGTCAACAGGTTGCTGATATGCCATAATCATAACAGTTCCAATCTTATCTAAACCACGACGACCCGCTCTACCTGACATCTGTGTAAATTCACCTGGTAATAAATCTCTAAATGAAGAACCATCGTGTTTTCTCACTGAACTAAATACAACTGTTCTGGTTGGTAAATTTAAACCCATAGCAAAAGTTTCAGTTGCAAATAATACTTTAATTAATGATTTTGAAAATAAAATTTCAACAACTTCCTTGATAATAGGTAATAAACCACCATGATGAACAGCGATACCTCTTTTTAACATTTCTCTCATTCTTAATATTTGAGGTAATTCTCTATCTTCTTTTTTTAATCTTGAAACTGCCTTATCAATAAACATATGAATTTCAGATGATTCTCTAGAATTTGAAAAATTAAAACCACTTAAAGTTTCAGCATATTCTTCACATCTTTTTTTTGAGAAAACAAAAATGACACCAGGTAATAAATCATTTTTTCTCAGGTAATCAACTAATGTTGTCCATGATTTACTAGTAGGTGCATCCCTTTTAATAAATTTTGGTCCGTTACCTATTCTACTACCACCACGTCCACGACTATTATTACCACGTCCCCGACCATTATCACTACCACGTAAGTTCCCATTTCCACCTCTAGCATTTCCCCTGGAATTATTGTTATTAGAATTATTGTTATTAACTGGAGCATCATTTGATTTTATTTTGGTTTTATTAAATTTATCCACGTGTTGGTTGAAACCCGATTCTAGAAAATTTCTGTTGGCGTCAATAACTTTGTAAGGTGTATCTTTAGCAAAAATAAATATTTCTAAAGGAACAGGTCTTTTAGGTGTTGAAATAACATAAATATCCTTCTGTTTGGTTCTACCAACCCATGAAGCAAATTCTAAAGTATTTGGAACGGTTGCAGATAAAAGAATAATCTTAACATGTTCTGGTAACATTATAATAACTTCTTCCCAAACAACACCTCTGTCAACATCATTAACATAATGAACTTCATCAAAAATAACAAATTCAACATCTCTTATAACATCTGAACCTCTATATAACATTGATCTTAAAATTTCTGTAGTCATAATTAAACAGTTTGCATCCGGATTAATTTGGACATCACCAGTTATAACACCAACATCTATATCTTTAAAAGTATGTTTAAAATCTCTAAATTTTTGATTACTCAATGCTTTAATTGGAGAAGTATAAATAGCTTTAGTCATATTTTTATGAGCCATTGCAATTGCATATTCGGCAACAACAGTCTTACCAGCAGATGTATGAGCTGCAACAAAAACCGAATCACCTTGTTCTAAATGATAAACTGCTTCTTGTTGAAAGATATCTAATTCAAAGGGCCAAGTTCTTGCCGGATTTGGGATCAATTCATCGAAATTTTCAATTTTATGATTTAAATCAACAACGTGAGCCCAACCTGTTTTCGTTTTTATTTGTCTAATTAATGAAGATGAAGCATTTGAAGGTCTCATTATAGAATTTTTTGGTATAAATTGAGATATCTCATTTTCAATATTTTCATCAATAGTATTAGATGATAAGCTAAGAGTTTCAGTATTATTAATAATATTTTTACTGGTATCTTCATTATCTTCATCATTTGAAATTTCTGGAATTGATAAATCATCATCATCATCATCTAATAAATTCAAATCAATATCGTTATTGTTTTCTGTATTTAGAACTACAGATGAAATTGTATTTAAATCGGTATTATTTTCATCATTCAATTTAAGACCTCTACTAAATCCTTGTGGTATATCAAATAAACCATTTTTATCACGATGTAAATTTTTTATTCTACTAGAAGTTTCATCGATATTACTATTACCAGTGTTATTATTAGGATTTAAACCACCCGGTAAAAATGGTAAACCAGATGTATTACCACGTAAATTTAATTTTGAGTTACCAGTAAATTTTCTATTTATAGATAACTCATTTAATGTTTCATCTGATATATATTCTTCTTCAAATGTGACAATATCACCTTTAATACCAGCTCTTTTAAATCTAATCGAAGTTCTATTTAACAAATTTGGAACATCGATAAGTGAAAAATTTATATCATCTTTTTGTTCAACACTTAGTTTTGGTATCTCATAAAATTCATTTAATAAACTCCAAGATAATTGATTTGAGGGTGTTAAAAACTTACTTTTAAGTTCATTGTCTGTATCTGATTTAATATCATTATCTTCTACTAATTTTAGTTCAGTTTCTGGATCTAAAGGTGCATCATCAAGCGGAGATAGTTGTGCCAATCGATCATACAATCTGTCAAGACACTCCATGATAGTAAACAAACAGACAAACAAACAAATTTGAATACTTTTACGTGCCAATTAACTTGTTGACACTTCAAACTGTAACTTCCTCCCTGTTTTCATGTCGCCATCCGTCAATTTAACAAATTCCTTTTTCCGTTTTAGCTGAGCATTTGAAAATCTTAAAATCCTAAAAAAAAAAGAGGAAAAGAAAAAAACAACTTCTCCGCACATCCTTGCACCTCACCCCACACACACACAGACACACAGACAAATGATAACAAACAACCCACTCTTCCGGATTCTGGGGAAGGAAAAAATATCAAGTTTGAAAGACTGAGAGACTGACAATTCGACTGACAAGAATTAGGACATTCAAAACCTGGTCAAGTATATATCTTTCTTCCTTTTTTCCATTTGCATATTCCAATAGGCTCATTGCTAACATATTTTCATCACATATTTATATATTAAAAATATAGAGAATTAACACATATATTTGGTACTTGCTTTACTAAATTAAAGGATAATTATATAATAATAATAATAAAAATTTAAAATTTAAAATCTAATGCCGTTAACTTCAATTGCTGATTCAAATCCTATTAAACTCTGTGTAGTTATAGTTGGATTACCAGCAAGAGGTAAATCTTTCATTTCACAAAAAATAGTTCGTTATTTATCATGGCTTTCAATCCCAACAAAATCTTTTAATTGTTCGACAAATTTAATAAAATTATTAAAAGATTCAAATATAAATGCTAATGAATTATTTAATTCTAATAATTCTCCAAATAATGAGATATTAACAAATACAAGAAAAATAACATTAGATCAAATATTGAATTGGTTTGAAGATATTGATGCTTGTGGTGTTGCAATTTATGATGGTATAAATGCCACAAAATTCGAGAGAGATCATATCAATAAAACTTTAAAAGAGAATAATATTAATACTGTATTTTTAGAATCTTTTTGTGATGATGAATCTATAATAAAATCAAATATAACAGATATAGAATCAACATCTCCAGAATATTCAAATTCTCAATCATTACAAGATACAATTAATTCAGTATCGAATAAAATTGAATTCTATGATAAAATTTATGAACCATTAACAACAACTGATGAAGGTGATTTCTCATTTATAAAATTAATTAATTTTTCATCTCAAATAGTATTAAATCATATAGACTCTTATTTGAAATCTCGTATAGTCTATTATATTATGAATTTACATGTTAAAAATAGATTTATTTGGCTGTCAAGACATGGTGAATCTCAATATAATTTAGAAGGTAAAATTGGAGGTGATGCCGCATTAAGTGAACGTGGTGTTAAATATTCTCATAAATTAGTCGAATTAGTTGATAAATATATCCCAAATCATGATAAATTAGAAGTTTGGACTTCAACATTAAAGAGAACTCAACAAACTGCAAAATTTTTACCATTTCCTAAAAAACAATGGAAAGCATTGGATGAATTAGATGCTGGTTCATGTGATGGTTTAACATATGATGAAATCGCTCAAAATTATCCAGAAGATTTTAAAGCAAGAGATGATAATAAATTTGAATATAGATATCCAGGTGGTGAATCTTATAGAGATGTTATTACTAGACTAGAACCAATTATTATGGCTTTAGAAAATCAAGAGAATGTTTTAGTTATTACTCATCAAGCTGTACTAAGATGTATTTATGCATATTTTATGAATGTTCATCAAGAAGAAAGTCCTTGGATGAGTATACCTTTACATACTTTAATCAGATTAGAAATCAAAGCTTATGGTACTGAAGTTACAAGAATTAAAGCTGATATACCTGCTGTTTCAACCTATAAAGAAAAAGGTACTTCAAAACTGGGTGAATCTAAAAATAATTCTAATATAATGAGTGGTTCAGTAATTAGTGGAACAACTGATAAAGTAGTTGAATAAATATTATTATCTTTATCATCCTTTATTTAATTTCCTCTTAATTTCTATATAAATATCATATAAAAAAATATAATAATAGTGAAATAAAATAATACACACTATATATATTCATTATACAATTTCAAGACCATCATCACAATTATTATTACAATTATCATTGTTGATCTTTTTATTTATCTCATCAATCTTAGACTTATCACGTAATTTTGATTCAATAAATTTATATTTATCATCGCCATACCAATCATCTAAAAATAAATACTTTTTTGAGAAATTTCGATCAATTTTCCTCCTGAATAAATGCCAATAAATTCTAATATAAGACCTAACTGCATATTGCCCATCAATTCTCACTTCTCTCGATGCACATGAATTAAGCACAAACATTATAAACATGACAACTAAATCAAAGAACATCACATGAATAATTTCAATTTCTTTAGGTAATTTGTTATTCTCGTATAATATTGGTGAAATAATTATTAATAATGTTCCAATAAATATCAAAACCATCATAATAATATTTAGACCACTATAACGGAAGTTACAAGCTAAGATATAATCTATTTTTTTTATTAGTTTCATTTCACTATCTGAAAATGATATAACTTTTTCTTCAAATTTGAAATTCATGAATTCGGATAAAGGTTTCACTTCTGGCTCCCAACAATTACTTTTAGTTAAACTATAAAAACCTGAAATTGAAATGTTTCTTTTAGTTGATTGATTCAATGGATGTATGTATGATTGATTTGTTTTGGAATATGAATATGTTAAATTGTTTTCTGCACAAGCATTTGGGCTTAATCCAGAACTTAAACTGGTAGGCATTTCTTTTTTAGAAGTTAATAATTGTGAGCCATTTGTTTTTATCTCTGTTATTTCAGGTGATTTTTGATTTTTGATTGATTTATCATTACTTATACCAGAAACGCTTTTCAAACTTGAATTCTCAAAAAAATCACTCAAATAGTTACTACTATCTATGCATTTTGCTGTTTTTAGCCAAGACACCATTTCTTTGTTATCTAAAACAACATCTAAATTAGGAATATTGATTTGCTTGTTGGTATTGAATTGGACATTGTTTTGCTCTTGAGTTACTGATCTAGCTGAAACAGGATTCTCATTTTTTTCAATATCTATTTCTAATAGTGTATTTTGAGATGTTCTCAATTTATTAGTTACTAAGTCAGGTGATTTTATATCTTCTGAATGAATTTCATCTGTGTTTAATGTCATATTGGCACTTATAATTGTACTTGAAATTGGCACGATATTTAATTTTGTTAATTTAATATCTTCTGTTTTTAAAGTTTCAGCAGAATTCACATTTGAAGCTAAATTTTTGTGTTTTTGTCTTTCAGTTTTGGAGATTGATGTTTTTGAAAATGTTTCTTTAATTTCTTTTTTGGTTTGTTCTGTATATTGTATATGGTTATTAACCTGTTTATCCTTTGCTTTATGTTTGGCTGTTGCATCCATTCTTCTAAAACTGGGATCATTTTCAGATTTATGCTGTAGACTGTTCGATAACGGCGAATAAATAGATACTCCATCCATATCAATATCCTGAATTTAATATTGACAAATAGGATTTTTAACTTAATAAGAAATTTTTTTCTAATTTTTTGGGTATTAATCTTTTATGCCAAACAATAATAGCAGCAACAATTTTACACTTATCGAGCAATGCAAAATCAAGTGAAGTCACTTTTGCAATAAATAAAACATCAAAGAAGAAAACATTTAAAGAGAAGTACATAAATACCAATATGTTTGCTTTATTTAGACTACAAAGAGGGAACAATAATAATTTCCTAAACAGGAAATCCTTTTTTTAATGTTAAAGACGACCGTCCAAACTTCTCTATATTAACTATTTACATGTATACATCAACGTTTAATTTTATTTAGTTTTGTTTAATTTCATTGCATTTTCCTTTAAAAGAGAACGAACAGCTTTCCAAAGTCCATCAACTTCGTTCTCTGTTGGCCAACCGGAACCTGCCCATCTAATTTTGTAGGAACTATCAACTACATAAATATAACCGGAATATGCATTTGTTAAAAGTAATTTCTCACGATCATCTCTTGTTAAAACAGAATCTCTCCTGGCGATTAGGTATTTATCATGTTGACTTTTTGGTCTTTGTTTTAATAATTTACCTGGTGTAATAAATGTATGAATAAAATGTTTTGACGCATTTTCACTCAAGATGACTTCAATAATCTGAGCACCAGGAAACTCTTGATTGAATACTTCAATTCCTGATTCTGTCATGTAATTGTCTTCACTATTTTTAATTTTAAAATAATCATTTGTCATTTCATAACCTGCATCAGTTGAATAAATTCTTAGGATACTTAATTTTGCTTTATCTAAAGCATCCATCAGATCCATTCTTTTACCAGTTAAAGATTTAACTCTAAAATTTGGGAAATATAATGATCTTTCTTTACGAAAATATGAAATTGGTGCTTCAAATAATCTACCTTTTGTCTTAGTATAAACATGAAAATCATACATACCACCATAAGCCAAATCTTTTTGAATTGCTTCAACTCTTGTTCTTCTGGTGATACCATCAAAATAAAAATTCCATAATTTTTTTGGTAAATTTAGATTTTCCCATGTAAAAATAGGATCTGATTTTTCATCCTTTAATCTTACTGGTGGTTTCGCAAATCCGAATGGTTTGGCAATTTTAAAATATTTATGTGGCTTTGGAACAATCTTTGCCATGTTTTGTCCAAGATTACCAAAAAATCCAGCATTTCTTTTGAAAATACGAGACCCAACTAAGAACTTATCGTTAAGCATGATGTTTTTGATAATGATTACTCTTAATGAGTTCAGTAAAAGATTAGCTATAGTTTAATAGTGAATATATTAGTGAATGTAGTAATAAAAAAAAATATCAGTAAACCGCTTCGAATAGTAAACGAAAAATAGAGAAGGAAAAAAAAGAGAGTAAATATTGAAAACGGAAAATCTGCACAAGTACTGGTATTGCTTTCTCTGTATAACATTCTTTGATATCTCTTTGATATGAAAACTTTTCTTTATTTCATTTTAAACAGTTTTGATATAAGAGTAAAAGGTGTCAATACATTAACATGGATATAAAGAAGATATTTAATAAGAAAAAGGGTAAATCGAAGACATCGGGAAAGTCAGATGGTGGGAATTCTGATTCTAATTCTGGGAAATCCATGACATCAACAGTATCGTCAACAAATTTATCAGCAAAATCAACAAATAATTCTAATTTTACAAATAATAATACCAATAGTAACAATGAAATAAATGAACATACACATATAACATCATCCCATATTCCATCATCATCTCAAAGTTTCCAATATTCATATAATTCTAACTCCAATTCTCTATTTAGTTCTAATAGAACTATGTCAACATGTTTATCATCAAAACCCAGTACTAATATATCTGGTTATAGTAAGAATAGTAAAGAACAAACAAAAATAACAAGTATTGGTAGACCCCTAAGAGTTTTAAATGAAGAGGAAGACCAAGAAGATGATAGTTTTATAAATAAAAAAGATGAGAAATCAATAATAAATGATGAATATAGTTCAATAACAAATACTTATAAAAGTAATTTGAATTTATCGAAAAAAAATAATAATCAAGATGATTTATCAATAAGTCCAACTGAGAAATCAGTTGGTAGTATACAGGGCTCAAGTAATAGCATAGTTATTGATAACAAACCACTTTCTACAGTAAATATATCTGAAAATGAAATCAGAAATCAATTAAACGAATTCATTAAAGGGCAATTACGAAATTTATCAAATTCTATTAATAATGTTTTAATGCAAATATCACAATCTGTTTTAAATTTAACAAAAGCTTCAATCACAATAAGTGAAAATATTAATTTAACATTTAAAACAATCAAAAATAATAAATATATTTCATTATTATTAAGTAATCAGTTTGATACTAATAATTCAATTGGTTTAAGAAGAATTATTAAAAGTATATTGCACTTATTTGATAATTTATTAATTGGTGATGTTTATAATAAATCGAAAGCATCAGTTATCAAAAGTTTACATGATTTATTTTTACTAATTAAATTATTACCAAATAGAGTTCAAGAATTAACTAATTTTATAAATTATATGAAACCATCACTTTTTGCAATTGATTCAAATGTAATTAATATTGAAAAAATTAATCATATAATGGAGAATCTTTTAATAAAGGGTAAAAATAATTTATTTTCAGATCAAAATGGTTCATTTATTGCACCTGTTTTGAAAGGTTTTTTCTCACCATCTTTAAGTGTTATAACATTTGTATTTGGATTTCCTGAAATTTCAAAAGAACATTTTGATGTAATTAAACATTTTTCAATGAAATCCAATGATATGCATTATTTATTACAAAAAAATTCTATTAAGATTGCTAGCTCAAGTAGTAACGTTAATAACTCTTCTACATCAACTAGGAACAATAAAACTATCAAATTAAAATCACCATTTAGAACAATTGATGAAAATCAAGGTTATATACCAATATCGATGTCTATATCAACTGATTCATCTTTAATGTCAAGTGGTACATTAGGTGGATATATATATCCGAAAGTTCCAGAAACTTGTAGAAATCCTAAATTACTTAAATATAGAGGTCAAATATTTGCTATAACATGTGCTCATGTTGTATTAGCAAATGAAGATAATAATAACAACAACAATGAAGAAAAAGAACATATTAATCATCATCCTAAAGTATCTATTCCATCACCTGTATTAATTAATTTATATAAGAATGCATTAATTAATGAAATGAACAATCATTCAATTAAATCATTGGAATACAAAGTATACAATGAAGCTGTACAAATGATTGATAAAGAATATCCAGTTAAAAGGATTTTAATTAATGGTAAAAAAGTTAATAGGAATTTACCAATTGATGAACTTGGTTCAATAATTTGGGGTGAAAGATTAATAATTAATAATAAATTGAGTGATTTAGCAATTATTAAAATCAATGAGAAATTAAAGAAAAAATTTGTTAATTATTTAGGTGAAGATTTACAATTATCACAATTTGATCCATCATTAATATTATCTAATTTAAATGTTAAAAGGACGATTAGTTTACAACCACGTAAGAATGGATTATTGAATAATGCTAATTTAAATGTATTTAAAGTTGGTAGTACAAGTGGATTTACTAATGGTAAATTAAATGGTATTAAAATGATTTATTGGTCAGATGGATCATTACGTAGTTCTGAATTTATTATTTCAAGTAATAATGGGAAAATGGAAGGATTTGCCAATGGTGGTGATTCAGGTGCATTGGTTTTAACAAAATTAATTGATGTTAATAATATTAAAAGTAATTTTATTGATGATTTTGATGAAAAAGATTTTAATAATGAAGAGGAAGAGAATAAAAGTAGTTTAAGTGCTTTTATTGAAAGTTTTATACCATCTGTTAATACAACTAAAAAACATAATTTAAAAAAGAATAATAAAAGCAGAATAAATAAGAGGAAAAATAATAATAATAAACAAGATAATGAAGAAAGCGGATTAGGATTACTTGGTATGTTACATTCATATGATGGGGAATATAAACAATTTGGATTATTTACACCGATTGATGATATTTTAGATAGGTTAAATACAGTTACAGGAGTTGAATGGGGTGTTGTAGGATGTAGTGAAGATACTGAGAATGATATTGATGGATATGGAGGAGAGGGTAATTTAACTGAAGGAGGAGTTGATGTTGACAATGGTAGTAGTAGTAGTAGTAGTAGTAGTAGTAGTAGTCATAGTACAAGTACGAGTATTAATTGTGATGGTCAAAATTAAGGTATTGTAATCACTATGTGAGTTGATAAATAAATAATCAGATTAATAGTACAATATATGTGTGATAAATTAATAAATTTTTTTTAATGTTTTCTTATTTTTATTTTTATTTTTATTTTTATTTGATTTTTATTTGAAATTATTTTTGAAATTTTTTTTTGCCTTTCTTTTAAATTTTATATATTAGATAATATGATATATATAAAAATAAAATAATATTAATGAATAAATAAATGAAATGTAAAAATTTTAACAATTATTAAACTAATTAAATTATTTAAATAATATTTGAATTAATCAAACTAAATTAAATTAAATTAAATTAAATTAAATTAAACCGCTTATTGATCTTCTGGATCAACTTCATGAATCCAATGATTACCAATGATTGGAATGTGTTTGTAGAAAGTTTCTTGGAATAATGGCCAATGTTCAGTGAAAGTTGCGATACCTGCACCAGTTGCTAGACCCCAGAAAGTTAAGACTGGGATATAAGCAACAATGCTTTTAACATGGTAACCAGCAAATGTTGCTGCGTGTTTAAGAATTGGACCTGATGTGTACTATTGTATAATAAATTGAAATATGAAAAAATTAAATAATACTCAGATTTGTGATATTATTATTATTATAAAATGTAAAAGAAAATGTTAGTATATAATTTTATTTTCCTGAATTGAAATGATGATTGCTTTGATTTGAATATATACGTACAGCCATTGTATATATTTGTATATGTGAATATAAACTTAAGTTTAATAAATAAGATCAATACAAGAGATGTTAATGCAAAAAAAAAAAAAAAATTCAAAATCAAAATCAAAATCAAAATCCAACACACAAATGTGTGCTAGTTATCATCTGTTATAAAAATGCTTCAACACAAATATTAAGGAATGAAAAGGAGGTATATAACAATAATACTAACAATAATACTAGTAATAGTGAGGAATGTTAATTTTTTTGTACTATGTATTATATTTTATTGAATTTGATTGGCTGAAAAAA
>JAJLVB010000056.1:0-52298 GCA_030570135.1 Pichia deserticola | reverse complement strand
TTGGTGTTGATTTAGATGGTACAATTGATTTTATTATTTCAAATATAAAAGATAATTCAATTAATAATTTAATTAATTTAACTTTATTAAATTCAACAATTAAAAATCTTAAAAAAGATAATATTAAATTAATTGATATTTCAAATAATGAAAATAAATTTTTCTTTCCAGGTTTTATTGATACTCATATTCATGCACCACAATTCCCAAATAATGGAATTTTTGGTAATACAACTTTATTAGATTGGTTAGAAATTTATACATTCCCATTAGAATCATCATTTATTGATTTAAATTTTGCAACTCAAATTTATTCAAAGGTAATATCTAAAACTTTAAATTATGGTACAACAACTGCATCATATTATGCAACAATTCATACAGATGCAACTAATTTATTAGCTGATTTATCACTTAAATTTGGTCAACGTTCATTTATTGGTAAAGTTTGTATGAATCAAAATTCTCCTGATAATTATATTGAAACAATTGAAGAATGTAAAAAATCAACATTAGATGTAATTAATCATATTAATTTTAGAAATCCTAAAAATGATTTAATTAATCCAATTTTAACTCCAAGATTTGCAGGTTCATGTACAAATGAATTACTTAATTGGTTAGGTAATTTAAGAAAATCTGGTGATTATTATTGTCAAACTCATTTATCAGAAAATCATAAAGAAATTGAATGGATTAATAATATGTTCCCACAATTTAATAATTATACTGATATTTATTATAAAAATAATTTATTAAGTTCTAAAACAGTTTTAGCTCATTGTATTCATTTAAGTGATGAAGAATTAAATTTAATTAAAATTTCTAAATCAGGAGTTTCACATTGTCCAACTTCAAATTCTTCAATTACATCAGGTGAAGCTAGAATTAGATGGTTATTAAATAATAATATAAATGTTAGTTTAGGTACTGATTGTTCAGGTGGATTTACACCTTCAATTTTAGAAGTTGCAAAACATGCATTATTAGTTTCAAGACATTTAGTTATGAAATCTAAGAATGATTGTGAAAAATTAACATCAAATGAAGTTTTTTATTTAGCAACAATGGGTGGTGCAAAAGTTTTAAAAATTGATAATAAAGTTGGTTGTTTTAAGAAAGGTTTAAAATTTGATGCACAATTAATTAATTTAAATTCCAAAAATTCTAATATTGATGTATTTGAATTTCAAAATCCTAATTGGAAATTTTTACCAATTAATGAATCAAAGAAGAAATTTTTAGATTTATTAGATAAATGGTTATTTAATGGTGATGATAGGAATATTGAAAAAGTTTTCGTTAATGGTCGTACTATTATAAATAAGGGGGATATATAACTGGGATATTAAAATTATATAAATACATAAATATATAAATATATAAATTAAAAAATTATTAGTGAAAGCATAAACTATATAATAAAGGCAAATTACCATATTTTTGTTGCCAATTTGTAATTAAATCAGGTATATTATCTTCCCAACATTCTGAATGTGAATTTTCTAAATTATTAATTGAATTATGATATAAATTATTTAAAGAATTTGCTAAATCTAAGATTGCTTTACCACCAATTTGAGCATTTTCATGATCATCTCTAATTTCTACATTAAATATATGAATTTTTTTACTAATTTCTAAAGGATTAAAATAATTTCTAGCTAAGAAATCTTCAATTATATTATCAAAGCAACGTTCTTCACAAGTTATTACAATTTCGAAATCTAATTCATCTTCAAAACCTGGATGTTCAATTTCAGGTAATTTTTGCATTGGTTGATTAAAATATGGCCAACGTTCTGGTGCTTTTTTAATCTTCATATTTCTTAAAGTCATATCAAATACTCCATTATTTTTATGAAATTTAAGTCCTTGAGATTCTAAAACTTTCATTATATCTGCATAAGGAGTACCAAATTGGAAAACATTTGGTTTATTAATTGAAGTACCTGGTAATCTAACAGCTGAACCTGTACCATAAGATCTAACTAAATAACCAGCTTGTTTTAAAACTTTATGAGCTTCCATTGATCTATTATTATTTGAGGCACATACTGTACAAAATCTTAAATCTTTTGGTTCTTCCATATTATATATTTATATATTAATTAGTAATAAATTTTGTATTTAAAGTATCAATAGAGTGGTGAAGAAATTATTATTTATTATTATTATTGCTAATAAAAAATGAATTGTATGGCTGATTAATTAAAGTTAATAAAAAAAAAAAAAAAAAAAAGGTTGAGTGAGTAAAATACATGTTAATGTTTACGTAATCAATATAGCAAGTATATTTTTCAGATTGGTTAATTGATTGAATTTGTTTATATTGAGATAAAAAGATAGGACATACATAATGTTGAAATCAATGATTGAAATCAATGAATAGCACGAGAGAAATGTGAAATGCTTGAAATCAAAACAATTGAGTAATTAAATGAATAATTAATTTAATACTCAAATTAGTAATAAAGTAAACAATTATAAACAAAGAAATAACTGATTAATTAAAAGACAATCATTAGTTTATTAGTATCTTAAAATTCAATAAATAAATAAGGCTTATGATAAATCCGTTAAAATTATAAGTTAACAGTATTCCAAAAAAAAAAAAAAATTATATATATAAAGTATAAGAAATAATATTTACATTTTGAATAATTAATAACCATTATCGGTAAATTTAATCAGTTTAAAATAAATCGTAAAAATTGTAAATGGTAAATGTTAGATGATAAAGGATAAGTATTAAATATTTTGCACAAAACAACATAATTTAATAATTTAAATCTAGTGCCAAGTATAATAATAAATTAACAAAAGTTGAGAACAATGCGGAAGTAAAATAGAAGAAAATTTGATAGTGTTCCACTAATTTTTAAATCGATTTTTTAAAATGAACTGGCTGTGCTTAGACCAAAGGACATTTCCTAATTAGGCAATTTCGAGGAAAAACAAAATAGGAATGCGAATATTTTAATTAATTAATTAAAATTGAAATTAAAAAAACGGACAAATCAGTTAAAAAAGCAGACCATAATACAATTAATTAAATTTATATATTATTTGTTTGAGTGTGAAATTTCATATATATTTTACTCATATTAAATAAGTTAATTGATAAATGTAAATTAAGTGTTGCTGACTTTTATACCAATTTCTAATATAATATAATATAATAAATAATTCAGCAAAAGGGATTTATATATATATTTATATATATATATATATATAAAATATAATTATTATAACACTATTAATTTTACTATAAGCCTGATTCACCTATCCCTCCAACGCGTCGTGTGATAATCCGTCCTTATATATTATATTAATTATTATAAATAGGAAAATTCGCGACCGTGATTGTATGGAATTGGATCAATTATAGTTGGTTTCTCCTCTTTAAGGAGTGAAATTTTAATTATGTAAAAAACCACGACGCGCTTTTAAATAACTCGATTTTAATTTATTTGTTTATTTGTTTATTTGTTTATTTACTAAAAAGCAACGATCCACCGCTCATCAATTGCCGGATCGGGCAAGACGTAAACAACAGGGGGTGATTTAGCGTCTTTGGCTCGTTTCTTTTTTTTTTTTTTTCTCTTTTTTTAATGCGTATCTTTCTTTTAACATTCTTTGTTTGTTGAAATTTTGTTTGTTTGTATTTGTTCCATTCGTTTATTTTCCTGGACTTATTTTTGTTGTTTGCTATTGCAATTTTATTTAGTAAATTGGTGGTAACTCTTATAAATTATTTGACTATTTGATTATATGATTATATGATTATATGATTATATGATTATATGATTATATGATTTTTTATTATTTTCATTATTTTCATTATTTTCATTATTTTCATTTTCCTTTGTTTACGGAATTCTGGTCAACTCCTGAAATAGCGTTAATGTTATTATTCTTCCATTCACTATTTTTCATGTCCTTATAATTATTATTATTATTATTATTATTATTGAATTTTTTTTTACACCTCTTTTCAAATATCTCTAACCCATTCTTTAATATCCAACTTTTATACATTTTATTACTATTATTATATTTAGTCGATCAATCCCATTCTATTTTACTTAACACTATTCTCCTCTATTCTCTTCTTTTTGATTTATTTGTTATTATTCATTTACCAATCCTACACTTTTATACTAGGTTCATTTATTTATTCATATTTCATTATATTCAGTGAAAAGTAATAATAATTTAAATTAAATATCAATTACAATCTTTTAAAGTTAATGATTTTTTTTAAGAAAAACCTTTACTAAATTTATTTATATAATTTCAATTCAAACTTTTCACTCTTTTTTATCCTACAATTACTTATTGATACCCTATTTAAAAATGCAATCTCAACATATTATTAGCAATAATAATATTAATAATGTTAATAATAACCATCATCATTTACATAATCAAAAAAAATCTTATGGTCCACCAAGAAAACATTTAGTTAAACCTTATAACTCAAAATTAGAAGCAATTGAAAATTTTAAAAATAAAATTATTTCATCAGAATATTTAAATGAAATTTCAAATCATTATAAAAATTTAGAAAATTCTTCAAATGTAAATCCTTCAATGATTGATTTACAACCTGAAGTTAAATGGTTTATGAGACCTTATTTAGTTAATTTCTTAATTCAAATGCATTCAAGTTTAAAATTAAAATCTCAAACTTTATTTTTAACTTGGAGTATAATTGATAGATATTGTGCAAAAAGAATTGCATTTAAACAACATTATCAATTAATTGGTTGTACTGCACTTTGGATTGCTTCAAAATATGAAGATAAAAAATCAAGAGTACCAACTGTTAAAGAATTAAATTTAATGTGTTCAAATGTTTATGATGATTCAATGTTTAGAGAAATGGAAATTCATATTTTAAGTACTTTAAATTGGTCAATTGGCTCAACTAATTTAGAAGATATTTTACAGCTGGCTGTTAAATATACTGATCCTGATGGTAAAGAATTATTAAATAAACCTTTAGATTTATATAAATCAAATACTCCAACAGTTTCTGCAATTTTAGCAGTTTCAAGATATTTATGTGAATTAACATTATATGATAGAATTTATTTAACTTATCAAACTTCAATAATTGGTATATCTTGCTTTTTAATGTCATGTTCAATTTTAAATATGAATATTGGTTCAAATTATATTAATAAAATTTATAAAATTTTCGAAAATTCAATGAATTCAACAAAATTATTCTCAAATAATAATCAAGAAAATATTAAACCAAATTTTATTGATAATAATGATGAAAATAAAATTGAAAATTTTGGACCTTTCATTTCAGGTTTTAATGGTTTAGATTCAATCAATCAAATTAGAGAAGTTTCTTTAAATTTATTTAAATCAATTTTAAATCCAAGTGAAGTTTTAATTGAAAAATATACTTCTTTAGGTGTTATTACAGTTGTTAAAAGATTTATTCAAGATAATGATTTATACCAAATTGATTTATCTTTATTATTAAATAATAATAATAATGAAAATAAAATTAATAGTGATAATGAAATTGATAAAGAGAATGAAATTATTGATATTCATAATAATCCATATGCAATTGAATTATCAAATTTACTATTAGATTTTGATGATTCTTCACCATTCTCTCAAATTTCTTTATCAATTTCAAATCCAAGAGATTTATCAATTGTTTCAACAACTTCTATATCATCAAATTCTTTAATTGATGATTCAATAATTGAAACACCTTGTGATTCACCATCAAATTTTTCATCTTTTTCTTCAGTATCTTCAGCAACTTCATATTCTTTCTCTTTAAATTCAAATGATTATTCATTTATAAATGGAACTGATAAACAAATAATATAGTATATTGTTGAAATCAAAATTACAAACAAAGCAAACAAAGCAAACAAAGCAAACAAAGCAAACAAAGCAAACAAAGCAAACAAAGCAAACTAAACACAATCAATCACAAATATATACAACAATTTCAGTCACTCGTTATACCCATTTAAAATACGCTATATGAACTTTTTTTTTATTTTTTTTTACTTTCATTTCTTCATTTTATTTTAATTTATATTTCAAGATTACAGTTTTTTTATATATATATCACTATATATCTTAAATTATTTATTTATTTTTTACTTCTTTTTATAATTATAATTTGTACTTTTTAAATAGTTTCCAAAAAAAAAAAAGAAAAAAAAATCTAATACCACTATTAGAATTTTATTTATTTATTCTTTAAATATATAATCTGAATCCTCATTACTTGAAAGGTAAGCTTTTGGTGAAGCAGGCTGTGATGAATCTGGTGTAAATATATTATTATCTTTAAAATTATTGCCATTAATAATAATATTATTATTTTTAATTTTATTCTCTTCTAACTTCGACATTGAATTAGTTGGAGAAATATTTGGTGATTTTAAATTATTTAATTTATTATTATAATTATTAATTAATAAATCATCAATATAAACATTCTTTGTCATTATTAAATAAATAAATAATGAAATGATTATAATTAAACTTAAATAAGTTAAATATTTATAAAATAAAATTAAATTTGAAATTTCATTAATTTTATTTGAAATTTTAAGTGTATTTTCATCAAAATTTTGTTGTTGAAATTCAAATAATCTTGAAAATGATGTATAAACATCAATATTTAATTTTTGAAAAATTGACATTTGTGATTGAATTGTTGAATTTAATTGTGTTAAAATATTTTGAAATTTAATTGATTGTTCTTGTTCTAAATTATTAAATGCTTCACTTAATAATTTAGATTGTTCTTCAATATATAATAATGATAATGTTGCATTTGATTCTAATAATGATAACCTTTTTGCTAAATTTTTATAAATTGAATCCTGTGGTTGAACTTTTGGTTGTAATAAAGTTGAAGTTTGAATTATTTTAGTTTTATCATTTTCATTTAAATCTTCGTTTTCTTTTTTCAAATTTTCATTATAATCATCAATTAAACATTGATCAAAATTTTCATGAAATTTTTCTTCATAATCAATTAAGAATTGATCTAATTTTAAATAACTTGGTGATGTACAATTTAATTCATTATTTAAAATTTCAAAATTAATTTGATTAATTTGATTATTGATTTGATTATTAATTTTATCAATTTCAAAATTAAATTCATTATTACTTTCATTTTTAATTAATAATAAATTATTATTATTATTATTATTATTATTATTATCAATAATTGAATCTTCAATTTCTGGATTTTCTTTTTTAAATTGTTCAATCATTGTAGTACCATGAACTTTAACTGATGAAATTGGACAATAAAATTCATTACCATAATGTGATAAAAATTCAATTTTAATAAATTTTGACCAAATTAAAGGATTTTCAATATGAAAAGTTTGTAATTTTCTAATATTTTCAGCTTTAAATTCACCTAATAAATACCATTGAGTTGTAGGGAATCTATCACTTGCAAAAATTTTTAAATCTTTAAACATACTTGAATAAAATTCATAATTACCAATTAAAATTTCATCAATTAAAATATCTTCACATAATTCAATTATAATAAAATTATTTATTGCAGAACATTCATTTAATAAATAAGTATCTTTATTATCTAATAAAATTGAATTTGCACCTTTTGCTTCTTTATTAGTTTTAACAATTGTTGCAGCACAATCAAATGATGCATAATTAAAACGATCTTTATAAAGTTTACCTTGATCTTCATTTAAATCTGCAAACATTGACATTTCAATTACCATTTCATCACTTAAATTAATATCATCATTATTATCATTTCTTTTCTTTATACGTTGTTGATGATATGGTAATTTACTATTAATATTAGATTTATTATTAATTAAATTATTATTATTATTATTTTGATTATTGATAATATTATTATAACTATGATTTTGATTAATTAATTGATGTGTAATATTGGGTGAAATATTAGATTTGTTATATAATGATTGATTATTATTATAATTATTTACAATATTAGTTATAATTTTTTCATTATTAAGATCTGTATTTGAGTTATTATTATTATTATTTTGCTTATCATAAATTGATAAAGATGAATTATTTGTCATCAATTTATCTTGAATTAGTTTATTTTTTTTCCATTCTTCAAAACTTTGAAAATTTGGAACAGTTAAATTTGAATTTAATGATTTTGAAGTTTTTTCAATATTTGAATATGATGTATATTCTAAATTTATTGTTTGAGAATATGAAACTGAACTTGAGATTAATAATGATGAAATAGTTGAGGTTTCCTTTACATTTAGATCTGTTGAATTTGCGCCACCATATAATAAGAAATTAAGTATCAATAAAAACAATATATGGGTCAATATCATAATAGTCTTTAATTCAACTAATTGATTTTAATATTATAAATAAGGTATAAGTAATTAAACAACTAAATCTTTTTTTTATTCACAAGTATATATTTAATAATAAAGTTACCGTTTGTTGGAAACCTTGTTTAATTTCAAATCGGGAAGGGAAAAAAAAAAAAAATAAAAAAAAAAAAAAAAAAAATAAAAAATAAAATACACCGCCACATTTAGCACATCCAACACGTGATATTTCAACCATTGCAGCATTTGTGGCTGTGCCAGTCGATCGACGTCCCGGAGAGAGGATAAAAAATTTATTTAAAATTTAAATTTAAATTTAACTCTCGCCATTTGCTCGGCAATTAGATAAAACAAAAAAAAAAACAACAATTGTTGCGTCTAAGTCCGATATCACCCGCTAAGCAAATGGCTGTTTGTTTGTGATCCATTTTCTCCACACTGTTAACAATAACTAACTAACTAACTAACTACTAAATTATAATATATCAAAAAATTTATCGCAAATAGATTGGAATATAATAATTAAAATAAATCTAAAATAAATCATGACTTCTTTCTTTTCAAATTCTAAAATCCTCAACGGAGTTCATGATTATTATTACTGTCATTTTAAATTTATATACCGATATTACAGAGAAATTCGAATTTTCTTGACCCTTTCCTTCATCACATTTATTTTTTTATTTTATTTTATTTTATTTTCTTTATCTCCTTGACTGAGGTTTTCACCTATTCTCCGTTATATTTTATTTCATAATTTACATTCAATTAATAAATTTCAATAATAATAAGAACCGTTGTTGAAATTTTTGACATTTTTATCCAACTGATCCACTTTTTTTTTTTTTTTTGTTTCTTCCCTTTGTTTATTTCCATTTAATATTTAAATTTTTACTGACCAACTGTTTCATTCACTAATTAATTAAACCTATTTTTATACCATTATTCAAATTATTAAATTATATTATTATTATTAAGAGGTTTAAGCTTGTTTTTTATTTTCTTTTTTTTTTTTTTTCTTTCATTTTTAATCAAAACAGAATAAACCACATGAGAATATAATATAATTTAATACATAATATAAGTTTCAATTAACCCGTTTTTTATTTATTACACTCTTTTCCACTTTTTTTATTTATTTATTGATTTTTATATATACAAATATATAAACTATCCACTTATTTATTATTTATTTATTTACAAAAAGTTATTACTTTCATTTTTCTTTTTTTTTTTCTTTTTGTTTGTTTGTTTTGTACTACTATTTATTATATTCAATAACTGCTTTTCTTAATATTATTATTTAATTATTATGTCAACTGAAGATATTAAAGATTTAGATTCTTATGAAATTAGAGAACAAGATCGCTGGTTACCAATTGCAAATGTTGATAGAGTTATGAGAAATTCATTACCAAAAAATGCAAAAATTTCAAAAGAAGCAAAAGAATGTATGCAAGAATGCGTCTCTGAATTTATTTCATTTATAACATCTCAAGCAGCTGAAAAATGTTTAATTGAAAAAAGGAAAACTTTAAATGGTGAAGATATACTTTATTCACTTTATTCTTTAGGTTTTGAAAATTATGCTGAAGTTTTAAGAATTTATTTAGCAAAATATAGAATTTATGAATTAGATGAAGTTGAAAGACGAAGGAAAAAATATTTAGCAAGAAAGAAAAGATTACAATTAATTGCAAAGAATAAAAATATTAATAAAAAAAATAGTAATAACAATATTAATGATAATAATAATTTAACTTCAATTTTAATTAAAAATGAAAATGAAAATGATAGTATTGTTGATGATGATTTAAAATCAACAACTTCTTCAGCTTTACTTCATGATGATCAAAATAGCGATCAAAGCAGTGATCAAAATAGCGATCAAAACAATAATAATAATGATCAATTTATGAACTCAGAAATTTTCTGGGATTTACAACGTTCAGACTCTTTATTTCCAGATGGACAACAAAATAGAGATCAAATGTTTGATAATATACTACAAGATACAAAATCAGAACCTTTTGATTCTGTTTGGAAAGATACCTAACTAAAAGTCTTTCTCACTATTAAAAAAAAAAAAAAAAGTTGTTAGAAAATTAAAAAGGTTTATTTTGTTGAAACAGACAAAAAAAAAGGGATTCCCATTGTTGACCCTTTTTCATGTTTTAGTAAGCTTTGCTAGAGAAATATAGGATTTAACGGTTAAGTCCAATCATTGTGTTCGTTAGAATATTATTACATGCTGATATTATTCAATTTATTAATTTTAATAATTTTGCTATCATATACAAAAAAGGTTAATTGTGAAACTTTATTAATTCAATTAGATAAAAATACATCCTTTGAATCTTTTGAATTAAAATATAATGTCTTTTACAGTAATTCAAATTTTAAATATTACCAATTTGGTAATGTTAAATTAATTATCTCTGACTTTAATATAAATTTTCAAAAATCAATTTATTTTGATAAATCAATTTCCTCCATTAGCTCAGATTTAGATTTGTCAATTTGTGATTTAAATTTAGTTCAACATTTTGCTCCTAAACATCTTGTTAGATTGAATCAATTAAATCCAATTAGAAAAAATCAAAAAATGAACTTTAATTACATTTTCTCAAAAAATTCAATCAATGTTTACATTTTAGATACTGGAGTTAATAACAATAACGATTTCACAAATAGAATCATTTTTAAAAATCAATTAACTGATGATTTAAATAGTCATGGTACTGCAATTGCAAGTTTAGTAGGTTCAGAATTATTAGGAGTATGCAAGAATTGCTATTTAATATCATATCAAGTTTTAAATCACTTAGGATTTGGTAAATTGAGTACTTTAATCAGTTCATTAAGTTTGATTTTTGAAAATGAAAAAAATGGCGTTTTATTACTACCTTTTATAACTAAAAAATCAAAAATTTTAAATGATATACTACATGAATTCAAAATTTCCAATTTCACAATTATTGCTCCAGCTGGTAATTTTGGTGAAAATTCTTGTAATTTTTCACCATCATCCTCACTTGATGTTTTAACGATTGGTTCAATTGATTCAAATACTAATTCAATTGCCCAATTTAGTAATTATGGACCCTGCATAAACTTTTTCACAGATGGTATCAATGTTTTAGCTCTATCAAATATTGAAAACGAGTTTACTCTAAAAAGTGGAACTTCTTTAAGTGCTGCAATTGCAGCTGGATTAATATCAACAATATTAGGTTTATATGATACAGTTGATGGTGATACCATTAATGATTCAATTCAAATGTTGAATAATTTAGCAATTGAAAACAATGTTAAACCAGCTGAATTTCTCAAAAATACCAAAACAACCAATAAAATTTTACATATTTAATATTTCATTCTTTTTATGCTTTTCCCAATTTACTCATAAAATCACTTGAATCCAGGTCTTTAGAATATAAAAGTAGTTATTAAAATCTAGGGGTGCATTAGTTTAGAATCATCGTTACATTAGAATAATTTAAATGTTAATTTAAAATTATTAGAATTTGAGAAATTTATTTGCTTTGCAAATTTTATCTGATAATACTAAAGATCTAAAATCTTTAAAGCTAACTTTGAGTTAGTAGCTTATGTTTTTTTATAAATGTTTTCAAAAAGGCTATTTAATATCACCATTAGTTTTATTATTACACAGCTAATTGCTGCATTTTGTTTCTGATTTATTTTCTGTCCTATATATTTTGCATTATTTAATTTTAAAGATTTTAATGTTATCCTATATATTGAGTTCTAAATTCCAAGAAATGAATTTGTTCAATAATAATGTAAAATTCAATCAAGACATGTTGAATAGCTTTATTATTTTTGAAACCAATAAAAATATATATAAATTTTATATTATGATAAATTTCTTAGTGAATATTTAAATTGATTATAAATTTATATAGAATGCAAGATAAGCTTCCAGTAGAAATTTTACTCGTAACAGAAAAATATTTTAAAACTTGAAATTTATGGAAAAATTTGTATTTCACATTAGTATCTAGTAGTTTTAGATTAAAAGTTTATTGGCCATTAAAGCTATAATAATTAATTTCATACAATAATTTGAAGGAATTGGGGTTTTTGTGTGATACACTCATTATTTTCTAAAAAATAAACACCTTATATCATTAAAACATGTAATTGGTGGAGAAAAAGAAGTGTTAGTGAATTTTTTTCCTTTTTGAAATATCCGCTAACTTTGATAGATGGACGAGCCGCCCAATTGTTGGCTCGACGAAAACCGAAAACCGATACGCGATAGAGTTTTGAAACAGCTGTGAATTTTTTCCAGTTCTGAAACAAAGTTGAGGAGATAGTGATATATAAGATTTGCGTTTCAAAAAGCATAAATGGTAATATAAATACAGGAACATATCCTCTTAGATTTATAATTCTTGGAAATTTTCATTTTACGTTTATTTTGATATTGATACTGTAGGTCAAGCATTATTTTACAAAAGATGGTATTAAATTTGGTAGTTGAAGATGTTGTAATTGCTGCAACATCAACTTTATTGACAACCAACAGCTTGAAAGATCTTACAATCACGAGTACCATTACAAAAACAATCACATCAACATATACTTCATATCAAACAACATCAACTTCTTTTATATCTGCTTTAACTACAAATTCGTATGGAATAGTCGGAGAGCTAACTAAAAGAGAAACTTCTAAATTTGATAATAGACTGATTGCTGCTATTGTTTTACCTATTACTATTACCTTTATAATTAGTATTGGTATGCTTATTAGTTGGTATTTTAGACGTTTAAAAAAAAATGAAAAAATAGAAAAAGTGGACGAAAAAAGTGTAAAAAGTACCAAATCTAACTCAAAATTTTCAGCAACTGATCATAACAGTATCAATAAAAGGGAAAATAACGGCAATATTTATAATTATATTACAAAACAACCACCTGAGACACCACTAGGTATTGGATTGCCATTTCCAAGTAGTGCTACATCATTTTCAACATTAACATATGATGCTTTAAATCAATTTCATAATGACAATTCAATTTTGTCACCCAAAATCGGTAAAATTGTTCAACCTAGAGCCTATCCTCAAATTATTAATCTTGTTTCGAGTCAAGAAATTGACAAAAAGAAAAAAATAGTTGTAAACAAAATTTAATTTAAATTTTTTTTATATAAAGAAAAAGAATATATATAATATATACATTTTTGTTTTAAAAATTAAGCTGCGAAAGGTTTGATATCTGATAATTTATTAACTGCTTTTGTAACATAGTCATAAGTTAAAAGAGTTACAGTTGAAGAACAACTTACTTTAACAAAACGAGGTACAGCACCAGCCCAAAATTTAGAAAAACCTTCTTTAAAAAATATTAAAACGATACAAGTCATCATATCTTTATATAAAATTCTATAATCTTTTGTTTGCATTCTTGTCTTTAAAACATCAATTGGTTGAGTTACACCAACAACTGCTAAAGATGAAGCAAAACCCATACCTAATAATTCTAATTCAGTAATTGAATCACGACTTGGATCAATTAATTGTTGAAAACTTGAATAAGTTGAATACCAAACCATACTATTTAAACATTGTCTTAATATTGTAATTGAAGAACCTTGAGTAAATGATAATATACCACCAGTTTGATACATTTCACGTAATATATTTGAAAAAGTAAAAGATGGATTTTGATGATAATATTCAATTGCTTTTATCCTTGGATGATTTAAAAATTCTTTTGATAATTCATGAGCTGAAATTTTAGAATTTGGTCTATTTGATAATCTAACTGATTTTTTTGAATCTACATTATTATTATTATTATTATTATTATTATTATTTTGTAAAATTTTATTTGAATCAACTTCTTCATCTAAAGTTGTTTTAAGACCATATCTAATTATTGAATTTTCAATCATACGAACTTTTATATTTTCAAAAGGAATTGACCAAAAAGATTCTAAAATACCTGTCATTAAACCAGCTACGACAACTTGAGGTGCATTAGTTTTTGAATTATTTGAATTATTTGAAGACATAAAATTTGAAAAAAAATTAAAAAGAAACATTCTACTTGAAGATTTTAATGCCATACCAATTGATAAAGGTAAACAACCAGTAAATAAAGGTCTCATTGAATCATGTGGTACAACTGCTTCTTTTAACATAATTGATTTATTTTCAATTTGTGAAATTGTTTTAAAATATTCTAAAGGATAGGTTAAAGTTGTTTGAACAACACCTGCAATTGCAGCGCCAAACATAGCTGTTGATAAGCCTGTATTATCATTAGCCAAAGGTAATGGATCCATTATTAGAGTTTTAATTTATTGCTTGACTTGAATTAAAACGAAAAGTTGAATACATTATAGAAATAATTATCAAATTGTAAATATTAAAGTATTAAAAATTCATGTATAAATTATATATGAGAAGAAAATTAAACTATATACTTAATTTTTTTTGTGAATATAATAATTTGAGAATTGTACAGTCGCGTCGATCCAATTTCCTTCAAAAGTCACGTGCTCTTTTTCAAATAGCTAGAACTATCTGCGCCACTCCAGCCACATACATATCTGAAAGCTCATTTTATTAATTAATTAATTGAACAGGAAATTATCGAGTAAAAAAACCGTGTAATTAATTATTTTGCCAAAAAAAGGATTTTGAAATGCAGGAGGGCGTTCTTTCCTTTTGGTTTATGTGTCGACTTATTGATTGTTGTTTTGTTTTGTTCAACGTCATCATACAGTAATACTCTAGGCATCTAACAATACTCTCAAAAAAGAAGGCTTCGTTTTTATTTTATATCATATTTTATCTGATCTATCTCTATAACATTAAGTTATAGAATACATAAAACAAAAAAAAAAAAAAAAAAAAACGATCTTTTTTATCAACTTTTCTTTGCTTTCATTATTTGCTTTACTTTTATCTTCTTTTGTTTCTTAAATAATTAAATATTCGATCATTCCTTACATTTTCAAATAAGAGAAAAGAAATTATATTATATAAATAAATTATATTTATTTACTTATTGTCAATTCTTTTTCATTTATATAATAATAATTCAACTTTGCTATAACAAACATCTAGAGAATTTTCTTTCTTTCTTTTTTTTTTTTTTTCTACCTTTATTTTATTCATTGATTCTTTACTATCCAATTCATATTTTTAAATTTCAAATCCACTTTTAGATATAAATAAAATAATTCAAAAATAAAAATGCAAAAATTAAGAGTATTTTCAAAATCAAAGGATAAAGATTTAACAGAATTTGAAAAACCTACATCATTTTCATTAAATTTAAGAAAATCAAGTTCAAATTCAAATTTAAATTCAAATTTTACACCACCTTCATCACCAATTATTTCAACTTTAGAATCAAATGGTAAATTAAGTCCTGAATTAGCTCCAATTATTTCACTTTTATCAGCTCAATCTCATAGAAAATATTGTGAAGGTATTTTTATGTTATTAAAAGATTTAGATTCTGATGGTAATCCATCTGATAGAAAATGGTTAGAAGTTTATGGTTTAATGATTGGTAATGAATTAGCTTATTGGGATTCATCTCAAATTGAAATTACAAGTTCAAATTTAATTAGTGATAATAAACCTTCTTATTTAAATTTTTCAGATGGTACTTTTAAAACTTGTTTAAATTTACCATCTGCAAATGGTAATATTAATAATGTAATTGTTTTATCAACAACTTTAAAAAATAGATATTTATTACAATATTCTTCAAATGATGATTTTATTAATTGGTCTTTAGCATTTAGATTATCTTGCTTTGAATATAAATCTTTACAAGAAGCTTATACTGCTTCTTTATTAAGTGCAAGAGGTTCATTATTATCAGATATTAGAGTTATTTTATCTGAAAAAAAATTTAATTATGAAGATTGGACAAGTGTTAGATTTGGTGCTGGTATGCCTTGGAAAAGATGCTTTGCAGTTATTGAACCTTCAAAAAAAACTAGAAAAGGTTTTAAAAATGGTATTATTTATTTTTATGAAAATGATAAAAAGAATAAAAAATCTTTAATGGCTAAAATTACAAATATTAATTCAGTTTATGCAATTTATCCAAGAAGTTATGCAATTATTGATAAAAGTACAATGATTAAATTAGAAGGTTCAATTCAATTTGATTTAAAAGAAAATTCAAAAAATTGTTCAATTTTTTTAATGCCTGAACAACATACAAGTGTACCAGGTTATGATACTTTAATTAGATTTTTAATTCCTTTAATGGATTCTTTTAATTTATATGGTAGACCGAAAAAATTAAATGCTGATAAATTCGATCAAAATTCTTTATTATTTGGTTTACCAGTTTTACCAAAAGTTCATTATTTAGAATTAAATGATTTAAAATTAATTTTAAATAATTCATCAAATTCAGATTCTTTAGATTGGAATCAAAATGATTGGAATTTAAAAATTAAAAATTTAATTAAAACAAAAATTGATAAAGGTTATACAGGTTGTGGTTCAAATGATGGTATTAATGGTGCAATTGATTTATTAAATTCTTCAAAACAATTAGCTGATGGTAAAATTAAATTTTTTATAAATAAACCTGAAATTTCAAAATATCTTGAAAATTCTCCACATGCTAAAAATTTATATAGATTTAATTCAAGTGAAGAAGCAACAATTGATTCTCCAACTCCACATTCAAATAATGCATCAAAAATTAAATTAACAATATCAAATGATACAAATAATGAGAGTAATCTTAATAAAACTAATAATCTTAATATAAATGATATTGATAATGAAAATGATAATAATGATTCATTATACTCTAAATCGAAATCAGAATGTTCAAATACTCCAGTCCAATTAAAAACTAATTTACCAAAAACTTCACCAACTCCAGAAGTTGTTAATATTTATCAAAAATATTCTCAAATTCCAGCATATGATAAATTATATTATAATGATAAAAATACTTTAGAAAATTCATTTAATAATATCAATATAAATAATTGTTCACCAGAAAAGAAATCAACATTTGATGATTTATATCCATCTAATGAAGGACATGAAAGTGATGATAATGATGACGATAATGATGACGATAGCGATGAAGAAGAAGAAGAAGAAGATGATGATGATAGAGATGCTACTTCATCTTTTGATTTTGTTTCCCCGCAGAATGACCAATCTAGAATTTTCTCACCATTTACTGAATTTAATAATAATGTTAGAAAAGCAATGAATACATCAGAATATCAACCTTCTAATTCTAGAACAATTCCAGTAAGAAATGAACCTGATAATATGAATTTGAATCTACCAAAGCAAAGATCTCCATTAAGGTCAACTCCATACAAATCTCCAGAAAGAGATGAACCACTAAATAATTCTAAAAAATATGATAATCTGAATGTGAGTGTAAACAGATATTTCTCTGATCCAAAATCAGACAATAATAACAATACTAATAATAAACTCAGAAATTTGGAATTAGATTCAAGTAGTATTTATTCTTCTGCGCCAGGTATTAATCCATATTTAAACAATCAAACAAGTCCACGAACACCAATTGATCAACAACAACCTCCAATTCCAAAAGCTCCAATAAAACAAAGTAATTTTAATAATCAATTACCAAATACTGGATCACCGAATCATTCAAATTACAATCAAAGACAACAATTACAGGATAAACCACCTCAACCACCACCACATAATGATGGTTCGAATAAAATACCAGCACCAACTAGAAATTTACAATATACAAATAGTCCAGATTTAAGACCACCACATCAATATAAACAACAACCACATCAGCAACAACCACATTCACAATCACAACCACAACAATTTCAGAGGCCAGTTAGAAGTGCTTCAAATCCATTAAATAGTCCAAATGTTACATCATTTGGAGCATATGGACCAATGAAATCACCACAACTTCCTCAAGAAGGGTTTAATAGTCCGAATCTTAATTCTAATCATAATCCTAATTTGAATCCTAGTAGAAATTTTTCAGCTCCAAATCAAATGAGGCCAAATAGGCCAATGCCAGGTAATGGAAATCAACAATTTCCTCCTCCTCCTCAACAACAGCAACAACAGCAACGACCTTATAACCATCCACACCCTCAACAATATCCTAATCAACATTATAATCAGCATCCAAATCAACATTATAATCAACATCCTAATCAACATCCAAATCAACATTATAATCAGCATCCAAATAAATATTTAAATCAGCCGAATATGGGAGGAAATAGAAATATGTACAATCAAAACTATCCTATGAACAATGGAGAACCATTTCATGGACAACCACAATATCCACAAAATGTACAAATACCGAATAATAAATTAAGATATAGACAAATACCACCATCTAGCGGTAAAATGTTTAAGCATGATCCATATGCAATTGCCAAACCTTCATAAAATTGAATAATTTAATATAAATAATTAAAATTAAATAAACTTAAAAGAAAATAACAATACTAAATAACCAAAATTAAAGGCAGGTAATTAGTATTTTATGTATTATTTTATAAATAGATATATATAACATTTTTTTTTTGTATTTCATATAGTATTCAAGATAAAATTTAATATAATATTACCAATTAAAAATTAAATTAAATTAAATTAAATTAAAACTAAATAAATGTTTATATAAAACAATTTAGATATTAGATATATATTAATTATTATTAGAAAGTAATAAATTATTTTAATTAAACGCTATTTGCCTTAACGGTTTGATCTTCTTCAATTGTATTAATATTTTCATCCTTATGTAAAGAAGCAGCATGAATTGAAGGAATTTTAATAGAAAATCCCTTAATTAATGAATATTCATGTTGAATTTCACCACCTAAATTTTTAATACTTTCCTTAAATTTATCTGGAGAGCAACTTTCCTTTAATGTAACAATAAATGTCTTATGGTCTTCGTTTGTCATTGTATCTACTTTTAGTTTCGAATAATCTGGTAAAGAGAGTGAATTGGAATGATTATAGGAAGAAAAAGAGAGAAAAAGGAAGCAAGAAAGAACAAACCAGGGCAAATCAGGGCAAACCAGCCAGAGATAAACGCTATCAGCAGCAGAGGCAGAGCCCTCCCTCCTCCACACACGCCACGCCACGAGTTTTAAATATTAAAATTACTAAAATTACTAAAATTACTAAATAAAGTACACAATTATGCAATTATGCTATGTTGAACCATCTTCACCGTCAAGATTCCCTACAATTTTGAGCACTTTCTTGATCTGCCCTATCTCGGGATCAGGATCAGTCTCTACACTCATCAACAAACTACTGAGTAATCGATCATCAATGTTATCAGCATCCGTTCCAATACACAATCCAATAATTCTCTTGAATTGTGCCTCAAGTTCTTTATTAGAATTTCTTTTATGAATCATCTTATTCATTAATATTTCATTGTTCTTTTTATATGCACGTATCCTTGCATCTAAAACAACAGAAGGTGGCATATTTTTCTTTATCTCTTCCTTAATTGAATCAGACAATTTTTTCTCAAGTAACGGTAAAATACTTTCTGGTTTAATAGAATTTAGTATATCAATCATAGTATTATTATTAAATTCATTATTATTATCTTCTTCATCTTCATTTTCATTTTCATTTTCATTTTCATTTTCATCCTCTTCTTCTTCATCATCATCTCTATCTTTATTTTCTTCATTATTAAAAACTTTTTTAATATGATTTTCAAAATCCTTTCCATCATTAAATTTATTATTATCTATTTTTTCTCTATTAATTTCTTTATTATTATTTAATTTCTTTTCCTCCCTTATTCGTTCTAATTTATCACTTAGAATTTTTTCAACAATTTCTTCAACATTATTATATAATGGTAATATAGTAAATGGTTGATCTGCATCAAAATCTCCCAAACAATTTTCTTGATCTATATTAATATTAGAATTTTCAATCTCTTTTTGAAATAAATTCTCCTCTTCATTAATTGCTTTATTTAAATTTTCAATTTTATTTGTAATTTTAGAAATTATTTTAATCATTTTTTGTAATTCATCAAATTGTTTACGCTTTTGTGATAATTGTAATGCTTTATCTTTAAGAATTGGATTTAATTTATCAATTTGTTTAGATTTCTCATCAAGTTCTTCTTTAAGATCTGTATTTAATGTGGATATAAAAGATTGAATTGAATTTAAAATTTCAAAACTATGATTTGATGGTTCTTTAAATGTTTTATCAATATTAAATTTATTTAAATTTAATAAATTATTATTATTATCTTTATTATCTATATTATCAATCTTATTATCAATCTTATTATTATTATTATTATTATTATTATTATTATTATTAATTTCAATTTTATTATCAATATCTTGTTCTTTTTTAACGTCTTTATTATCTATATTTTTATTATTATCTTTATTATCACTTTCTTTATTATTATTAATTTTATTTTCTAATTTAATTTTTTCATTTAATTCATCTTTATTATTATTACCAATAATATTATCATCAATTTCATGTAATTGATTATTTTCATTATTTAAATCTTCATTATTATTATTAATATTATTAACATTAATACCCCAATCACCAGGTGTAACACCAATTTTATTTGCTTTAAATGGATCTGCACAAATATCTAATAATTGAGAAACAATATATTTATTACCACCTAAAGTTGCATAATTTAAACATGTATTACCATATTTATCAGATTTATTAACAACTTCCTTAATAAAATTTGTTAAAGTTAAAGATGAATCATTTGGTAATTTTGAACCTTTTTTAACAACCCATTCTAATAAAGTTTCTAAATAATATTTTGATGCATCATATCTACCTTTTAAACCACAAGTTAAAGATATATGATGTAAAATACTTCTACCTTTATTATCTAATAATTTAATTGATGGATATAATAAATCTAATAATTTATCAAAACATGATAATTCAAAACAATTTGTTGCATGAACAACTCTAATTAAAGCAGTTTGACCATCATTATCACCTCTAAATCTATTTGAACCTTTTTCAATTAATTCTTTAACTAATGAAATTTTACCTAAAGTTGCAGCTAAATGTAAAGCAGTTTGTCCATTATCATCAATTGGTACATCAATATTAATATTATCTTTATTTATAATTGGTATATTATCATTATCATTATCGTTATCATTTTCATCATCTTTTAATTTATTATTATTATTATTATTATCTTTTAAAATATCATTTAATGTTAAATTATCTTGAAAGGGTAAAAATAAAGAAGAAATAATTACTTTTGATTTTTCATTAATTAAATTATCATTTGATAAAGGTTTTAAAGTAAATGGGAAATTTGGATTACCTTTTTTAATATCTGAATCATAATAATTTAAAAGATCTGAATTATCTAATTTAATTTTTTTCTTTGGACTTTTAAATTTATCATTTTCTTGAATTTTATTATTATTATTATTATTATTATCATTAATTCTTTTCTTTTCATTATTAATATTATTTAAATTAATTAAAGGAATTAAATATTTATTTATATTATAATCAATTGAAATTTTAATTATATCATCATTTGGAATCCAAATATCATTATTAATATCAATTTTATAAATTGAATTTATTTTATTAATTAAATCATCTTTATTAAATAAATTATTGTTTTTATTAATTTTTTCAATTAATAATAAAATTTTATTCCAATTAAATTTTAAATCATCTATTCTTTTAATTATTTTAAAACCATCAACATTTAATTGCCAAACCGGTTGACCTTTAAATTTTATAATTTCAATTATCCCCTCATTATTATCAATATTATTATTAATATTAATAATAATATTATTATTATTATTATCAATTTCATCATCACTAATTGGTTGAGTTAATGGAATTGGAGATTGTAATAAATTATCTTCATTTTCTTCTTCTGTACCTTTTTCATCTTTAATATTCTTTTCATTATTATTAGATTCATTAATCTTATTTATATTATCTTTTATAATTGAATTATCAATTTCATTATTTAAATGTGTTGGTGGTTGTTGAAATGTTGTATTGGAGACATCCTGTTCCAGCAGGGTCTCTAAATGATCAATCGGAGATGACATCTACTAGCAGATTATAATAAAGAACGTGTGTATATGCCTGTAATATAGTAAAATCAAAAGAAAAAGCAAAAAAAAAAGAAACAAACAAAAGAAAAAGGTGTTGTATCATACACAAACACGGTTTAAACACCAAAATATAAAAAAACACAGGTCAATCAATTTCTCTCTCTTTCTCTCTTTTAAATAGAAAAAAAAAAGGGAACATTTTTTATTAAAAAGGCAAAAAAAAGAAAAAAATTCCAAAAAAGGAAATTTATAAAAAAAAAGGAAAAAAGAAAAAAAAATTTGGTTGTGCCCATCGACGCGTCGCTAGGCTCGGTATTTTTTTTTTTCTTTTTTTTCTTTTTTTTCTTTTTTTTTTCTTGTATTTTTGACTGGCAGCTGATTAGATAAATTAATTTTAACTGGATTGGATTTCTCTTTTTTTATTTTTACTTTCTATTTTATTTTTCTTGGTTTGGAAGGTTGAATCAATAACACATACGATGTCAGAGGATGATAATTCACCAATGGATAAGGATGTGGATTCTGAATATCTTACACAATTGAATAACATTCCAAATGAAGCAAATAAATTGATTTCACCCTTTATCAAAAGAGGTAAAGAATTAAATAATATACAACCTTTAATTTCATATTATTGTTATTTATATGCAGCACAATTAATATTAGAATCAAAATTACATTTAGAGAATATAGAAATTGCTAATTACATTGAAATATTACTTAATTATATCGAATCATTAAAGAAAACAATTGAATCAAATAATTTAACTGAAATTTTAAATGATAAGGAAAAATCATTTAAATTAATTTTAGGATTTGCATTAACAATTTTTAATAAATCATTTAATGAAATTAATAATCATGAGGTTTCAATTCAAACTGTAATTAATTTTAAAATTTTTTTAAATTTTATTCAAATTTTAAACCTTTGGCCTGATTTATATAAAACTAATTTTGAAAAATTTCATAAACAAATTAAATATGCAAAATTTCATTCTTCAAGAATTTTAAAAGATATTAAATTAAATAAAGATCCAAATGATTATATAACTCCACAAGATGAATCAGATTTATTAATCTTATTAAATGATGAATCAATTGATAATTCAAATAATGATATTAAATTACCTAATACACCATCTGAAATTCAAGGTGATCTTAATTTACCAACTGCACCTGTATTAATTAAAGGTCAAAAAAATAGTTTAGGATTACCATCAACTCCAAATAATAATAATAATAATAATAATAATAATAATAATAATAATAATAATAATAATAATAATAATAATAATAATAATAATAATAATAATAATAATGATGATGATAATGATGTAAAATCTTCAATAATACCACCTTCAATCCCATCAAAACCTACAATACCATTAAAACCTACAATACCATTAAAACCTACAATATCATCAACTCAACCTAATATTCAATCACAACCAGAATCTAAAGTTTTAAGTAAACAAGAAGTTGAAAAAATTTGGTCACAATCAGATATAATATCAAATGCTCAACGTAAGGCTAAATTTGCAATAAGTGCACTAAATTATGATGATATTGAAACTGCAATTACTGAATTACAAGGTGCTTTAAATTTATTACGTGGTGAATAATTAACTAATTAATATTTGTAAATTACTTATAATATAATATTATTTTATTTTTATTATTATTTTTATTTTTATTTTTATAAAAAATTTTAATAAAACAAAAGAAAGATGTAAAAAGAATATCAAAAAAGAAAATATAAATAAATATTTATACAATTATTAATACATTGATTAATTGTAATTTTTTGGTTCATTTAATTCATTATATGATATTTCAACATTATCATTATTAATATAATTTGGATTCAAATTAGGATTTAAATTTGTCCAAACTACATTATTATTACCAGTGTTATTATTAATATTGATATTATTATTGTTAACAGAATTAGAAACAATTGTACCATTATTATTACCAGTAGCAGGTATTGATGTTGCCATAACAATATTATTATTAATATTATTATTATTGTTATTAATATCTGGTGGATAAGTTGAAATTGGAATCATTGAATTTGTAAAAAAACTGTCTCTTCTAATAATTGGATTAAGAGTTTCAGTAAAACCTGAAATTGATCTCCTTGTAATTTGATTATTAATAAATCCACCATATGATGAATGATTATAATATCCATTACTAATATTATTATTAGTTGATTCAATAGGCAAAACTTGATTATTTGTAACAACATTAGGATTTGGTGGTATGTATATACCAGGATTATTGATTGGATTTGAATAAATACTAGCAGAATTGACACTTGAAGAAGATGACATTGTAGTAAGTGGAATTATTTGGATTGAATTTTGTGAACCAGTTGGAGTTAATGATGGATATTGATACTGATATTGATACTGATATTGATATGCTTGTTGTTGTTGTTGTTGTTGCGGTAATGGTGGTGGTGGTGGTGGTGGTGGTAAATTATAACCATTAGTAGATTGATAATAAGGAACTTGGTTATAAGAATTTGTTGATATATTATTATTTGAATTATAATAACTAAAACTTTCACTTTTACTTGTTGGCATATTAATAATTGTATTTGAACTAAAACTATTTAATTTTTGTTTTTCTAATTTGATATCTTGATCACCAAGATCTATTCTCTTGGTGCTTTGTCTGTGTAAATTTGCAATTTCTGTAGGGTTGCGAGAGATATCATCATTTCTAATTGTTTTTAAACTAGTACCAGTACTAGAATTAATTATATTCTTATCATTAGATTCAATAGGAAGATTTGAAATTTCATGATTTTGATCATTAAATTTTCTTGAATCAGTTTTATTAGTTGGACTTAATTCATGATTATCTATTAATTTAATATTTTTATTATCATTATTAATATCATTTTCTTTTATTTTTGTTTTTGAAAATTCTTTCCTTTCATTAATAGTAATATTAGTATTATTATTATTATTATTATTATTATTAGGATTATGATTATTATATAATAATGGATTATTACTAAAAGAAACTCTTTTAACAGGATAAAAAGTTTGATTATAATATAAATTTTGATTTTCAAGATTTGAATTTGAATTATTTAAATTTTTTGTTAATTGAAATACGGGTGTAGTAGGGTAACTATTTAAATGATGAGAAGTACTATTTCTTGGTGTTAAATTTTGATTATAATAATTTGAATCAGCTGAAGAAAATGATACACTATTATGTTTTGAAATTGATTGAGATGATTCATTTAAATAATGATTATTATTATTATTAGGAAATTGATGTAATGGATGAGGTTGGATAAAATGGTGAGAAGGACCTGAGAATGAAGAATGAGCAGATATTGTTTGCTTAATAGGATATTTAGATTGTTGGAATTGATTTATATGAGTTGGTGAATTGTTATTATTATTATTATTATTGGATTGAGATGAATTTTTTGGTGAATCATTTGAATTTGATATTAAATCTAAATTATTTGAAATTTGATTATCAATAATTGTTGTAGTTGATTTAATTGTTGAATTGTTTAAATTTGAATTTAACGTAGTAAAATCATAAGATGGTATATCAGGATTTAATTTTCTAAATAAATCAATTGCTTCTTGTTCAGCTTTTAATCTAGCAATTGTTGCACGATTTCTTGAACCTGGAGGTCTACCTGGACCTCTCTTTTTAGATTTTACTTTAAATTTAGCTATATCACTATTATCATTATTAGCATTATTATTATTATCATCATTATTATCATTATTATCATTATTATCATTATTATCATTATTATCATTATTATTATCACTATTTGATGAATTATTAGAATTTGATGTTGATATAGAGACAGATGTAATATTATAATTATTATTATTCTTTAAATTTGAAGGTTTTAAAATTTTATTTGTTTTTTGAATTTTAGATTTATGATTTAAATTCAAATTATTATTATCATTATTATCATTATTATCATTATTATTATTATTATTATTATTATTATTATTATTATTATTATTATTATTATTATTATTATTATTATTATTATTATTATTATTATTATTATTATTATTATCACTATTATTATTATTATTATTATTATTATTATTATTATTATGATCACTATTTTTTAATATATTAGTATCTGTATTAGTATTAGAATTTGAATTATTTAATGTCATAATTAAAGATAAGATATTATATGAATAATTAATAAATTAATATTAATTAGAAACATGAGATTTTTTCAAAAAGAAAAAAAAAAGAGTAAGAGATAATAGTCCGTTTATTATCAATTAAAAGAAAGTGAATAAAAATGAATAATTTAAACTACAAATGAAATGAATTGAATTGAATTGAAATGAATTGAATTAATTAAATGGATGTGTTGTGTATAACTTCTTTAATTAACAAAGAAGTTATTATTAAATTTATTTTTAATAAAGAAAAAAGCCAATTTTTTTAAACTATTATTTAATAATGCTAATAAATGAATAAATTAATATAAATCAATGTAACCATGGTCTTCACAGAAGGGATGTGAAGAAATTGGGATAGAAATAAATTTTAATAAAAGAAAAGATATTAAAAAACTTAAATAAATCGGCAACTAAAGATAGTGTTTTATAATAATAATAATAATAATAATAATAATAATAATAATAATCATGTAAAGCAATCATGAGATCTTTTCTTTTATTCTGTTATACATATGATATTTGAACATTCTGCACACAAATTGTGTTAGCAACGATAACAGTGCAGATCATCGCAAAGTAAAAGCGAAAAACTGCTTATAAATCAATAAATAAATTTAATAAATAAATTTAATAAATAAATTTAATAATTTAATAAATAAATTTAATAAATAAATTTAGTGCTGAGGGCAAAAATGAAAAATAAAAATAAAAAAAAAAAATAAAAAATAAAAATAATAAAAAAAAAGGGCAACAAATTTTTTAATTTTTTAATTTTTTATTTTTTTTATTTTTGCTGCTAATTTTTAGTTCCATTTCCGTATTATAGTCCTGCACTAATTGATCATTATTTTTTAATAATTATTTTGGACTACCTTTTTAATCCGAAAAAAATTAATTAATTTTTTTAATAAAAATTTTAAACTCAAGTCACGTGCTGTGCTAGAATAAATAATATATATATTATCTTTTAATTTAATTTAACGTAATATAAAATTATTCAATTATTCATTTAATCATAATAATTTCTATATAAATTTATTCATTCAATTGTTGAAAAAGATCTCCTACCTGATCCAATACTACCATGTCGACTACCTTGTAATAATCTCTTCTTTAATCTTTCACTTAACATATCAGGTAATCCACTATTATCAAATGTTTCAATATCAATACTACTATTATTATTACTAATACTATTATTATTACCTTCAAAACTATTAACATCTTCATTCTTACTAATTATACTACCTTCTTCATCAATTTTAAATCCTTCTAATTCAAAAATTCGACTATCTTCTTTATTATTATCATCTCCTTCTCCTTCTTCTTCTACTTCTTCCTCTTCTTCTTTTTTTTCTTTTTCTTTTTCTTTTTCTTTTTCTTTTTCTTTTTCTTTTTCTTCAAATTCTTCATTCTTCCTCTCTTCCTCATCTTTATTATCATCTTCATTATCTTTAGATGCACTTTGAATTGATGTAACAATTAATTCTTTCAGTCTATTTCTCTTCTCTGGTAATCCTGAATTCTTTAACATTTCAATAGATTTCTCAAGATCAATATTAGAATTTTGTAACCTTTCCTCTTTACGTTTTTCATTCTCAATTTTAATCCTTTCAGCATCTTCAACTTTCTTTTGTAATTCCTCATTTGCAATATTCTCCTTTGAAACTTTTTGATAATTATCAATAAAATCATTAAATTTCTTAAAAAATGAATTACGTGCAAATTCATCAGCATCTGGATCTTCTTTAAAATATTTCATAACTTCATTAAACCTTTCTAATATAACAAATTTTTTATTCTCTAATTTCTCAATATTTCTTCTCATTTCTGGTAATTCTCTATAAACAATTTTTAAAAATTTATCCTCAGGATGAAATAATCCTGGATTACTTAAATTACCTGTACTTAATGATGAATCAATATTATTAACACTCGAAATTAAATTACAACAATCTTTATCTAAATGTTCAATAGAAATTTTAGATGCATTCTTAACTGGTTCAATATCTTTTAAAAATTTCTCAACTTCTGGAAAATTCTCTCTAACAATTTTCTCTAAAAATTGTAAAAATGACATTGAATTATTTTGATTTTTTAAAAAATTTAATCTTTGTAATGTACTTAATCTAAATCCAAATGCTTTCTTATTATCTGAATTCATATAATTACCTAATAATAATATAATTTCAAATAACATCTTTAATGATTTGGATTCTTCAAGACAAATTGATGCTAATTCAACTTTATTTAATTGATCATTTAATAATGTAAAATCTTCTTTAAATGTAGTAATTATATTTAAAACTCTCATACGTGATCTCCAATAATGATTTAAATTATAAAATGTTTCAACATAAATCCTATCAGGTCTAGCTAATTCATTTGGATCTTTATCAGGTCTTGATACAATACCTTTGGAATTCCATTCAGTTGAATATGGTTCAAGATTTTTACCTAATACAGTAGGAATTTCACAAAGTTCAGGTTTAGCTAATAATTCCATAATTTTGGGCTTTGTCATAATCTCATTTGAACAATGTAAAATCTTATTTACAACTTCCATATCTGAATAATTATGTAATGATTGAAGACAAATATTAAATTCTTGTTTATTCGATTGACTTAAAAATGATTTTTTCTCAATAGCATTCTTAGCTGTTTTTGGATTCATTTTAGCTTCAAATGCTGCAAATAAATCTTCCATATTATCAAAAATACCTTTCTCTTTAAATTGTTCAGCAAATACAGAAATATCCATATTAGTCCAAAGTGAATTATCAATATCATCAATCTTATCCCAATGTAATTGTTTTAATTTTTTTTTGGTTCTTGGTAAATAATCAAATGGACTAGCAAATATATTTGGTGATGTAATCGGTGAAACTTTACTCTTCATTCCAGGTAATGGTGGAGGTGGTGGAGGTGGTGGAATAACACCGGGCATACCACCAAATGGAGGTGGAGGTGGAGGTGGTGGTGGGGGTGCTGGTGCTGGTATAGAATTAGATGACTCAGTAGGTAAAGGTGGTGGTGGTGGTGGAATCGACACAGTCATAGATTCATCATCCTTAGCTTCCTCTTTGGATGATTTTGTTTCACTTTCAGCATCAATTTCTATTTCATCTATTTCAACTAATTCATTATTGTCTTCATTATTCATAAATCCAAAAGATTTCTTAATATGCTTACTATAAATCTTTCTTCTTGTTGTAGTATTCTGATTATCATCAGATTCAGATTCAGATTCAGATTCATAAGTTTCATCACTTGACTCATTAGATACTTTGGAACGCAATTTCTTTTTATTTTTTAAATCGTTAACATTTTTATCATTTGAAATATATTCGTCATTAGGGGTATTATTAGAAATTTCATTCTTCTGTTTTCTATAAGCAATTCCACCTCTAGGTCTTGTATATGGAGTAGAATTGGTTGAATTGGTTGATGTAGTAGATGTACTAATTGTATTAACAAGTGTACTTGTTGAAGCATTAATCAGATGTTTCTTTTGTTTATTATCTTGTTTATTATCATTATCATTACTACTATTTATAGTATTAGTGGTGCTGTTGTTGTCGTAATTATTAAAATTATTACTCTTAAAAGTATCTCTACCATCAATATTATTGTAAGCAATATTATTATTACTATTATCATTATTGTTGTTATTATAAAACTTTTCTGATGCATCTAAAATAGCGTGTTGTTTTGAAACTTTTTGTTCTAATTCTCCAAGGAATGGTCTCATGCCTTGAACATCAATTTTACCAATATTACTTGGTGTTACAACAGGACCAGCAACAAATTCAGCCCTTGGTTGAACTTTTTTACCACTTGCATACTTTTCTTCAGCCTCCCGAATTGCCTGCTCTTTAATAATTTTTTTATCGTCATCATCAAGATCATCCTCTTTATTAAATTCATCTTCACCCATAAGAGCAAATTGAAATTTTAAATTAGCACACAATTCCTCAATATCGCTTAATTTACTTCTTAATTCCTTTGATTTTGTTAAATCAAGTCTATCAAATGATGAATTATATGGATCAAGTGTCTTTTTATTACCACTTAATTTTTCATTAATCTCAGCTTGTTCTTCTAAAAATTTAAAATCTTTAATACGATTTTGTAGCATTTCTAATCTTGCTAAACATTCATCCTTCTTTAATCTCATCATTTCTTCTTTTTCTAATTGATCTTGATATTTCATAACACCATTTGCATCTTTTTGAAGAAAATCTAATCTCTTTTTTAATGAATTTAATGTTTTAATATCAGCATCTCTTTCACTTGGAGTTTTATCTTTAAATGATTTTAAAACAGGTGGTTCAGGTATATTGCTTATGAATTCATCAAAATCAGTTCTTTCCAAAATTCTAGCTTCTTTTTCTAAATTATCTAAATCATGAATTTGATATCTTAAATCACGATTTTTAGATTTTGATTTTGATTTTAAATTTGATTTTTTATCTTTAACTGGTTTTAAAGTTGCAAATGGATTTTCAGTTTTTTGTTCATTATGAACTGATAATAATAATTTACGCATTTGTTCCTCATTTTTTTGTCTTTCAATAATTCTTTTCCTATTTAAATCAGATATTTGATTTTCTTTCATTGCAACACTTCGTTTCATTCCAATAATTAATCTATCCTTTTCTTCTAATTCAATTTTTAATTTTTCAATTAAACCATTAGAACCTTCATCTAACTGTCTTTTCATATTATCTCTTTCAGCTTCTAATTCTTCTGCTCTTTTTTTAGATTCTTTTTGTTCTTCCATTGCTCTTCTAGCAATATCATCACTTCTATAAGATGCTAAAAGTTTATTAATATTAACATTCATATTATTATCTTCATCGGATGATGACATTGTAATATTTGAAATAAAATCATTTGTTAATTTTAAATTTCTGATTAAATCTTCATTATTATTTTGATCAACTAAAGTATTTGCATTAATAAAAAGATTTTGAATTAATGATAATAAATAATCACCAGTTTTTGAACCTTTTGAATTTTCCCATAAAGCTTTTAACAAAGAAGATGGATCTTGAAAATTTAATTGTTTTGATTTAAATTCAGAAGTTTTCTTAAATTCTAAATTATCATTTTCTTTCTCATTTAAAATATCATTTAAAATATTATTAACTTCAGGAGTTTCTAATAATTCACATCTATCTAATAATTCATTTAAACCAGCAGCTTGTAAAATTCTACGCATTTGTAAACGATCGTTTAAATTACCTGCATTTTCAATTATTAATCTTAATAAAATTAAAGTTGATTCTGCATATTTATTAATAAAATTATTATCCATTTGACCACTTAATCTAAATTCAGGGAATGCACCAACTTTTGAACCCATTCTACCATGACCTAAAAATACTCTTAAACAACACCAAATCCAAGCTTCATATCTTGTAATATTATTTGTATTTGAAAGTATAACTTGAGAACGTTCATCTAATCTAATATTAATTGCAGATTTTTCATAATATTCTTTAATATATAATAAATGACAATTTTCATTAACAGTTTTTCTTAATGTTGAATATAAAGGTCCTGACATTGAATTTGAAAATGAAAAATGAGTTATAATATCAGTTGCTAATTTTTTAACCCAAGCCTTTGGTGAGAACATACCACTAAAGATAACTGGTATAAATAATGGCAACATTGATTTAATTTTTTCAGTACTAATTGTTGATAATGCAATTACTTTAATACATCTAAATAATTTCAATTCTTTTTCAATTATACTTTCATAAGATTCTGATATATTTGTAAATAAATTTGATGATGATGAAGTTCCTGGATTTAATAAAGGTTTTGTTTTATATAAATTATTTAAAACATTACAAAGGCAAACTGCACCATCTTGATTTAAAAATTCCTTCATCCAGTTTAAGTCTTCTGAAGTTAAAAATACTTCTAATTCTTTTAATTCATCAATTGTAATTGTATTATTTAATAATAAAGTTATAAAATGAATTGGTTCTGTTTGAGCTGGTAAATTATTTAATTTATTTTGAGATTTTAATTTAGTTGGAGATTTTAAATCTGGTAATTCTCTCATTCTTTGTCTTTTATATTCAGTTAATTTTTGTTGACGAATTAACATCCATTTTCTATCAATTGAATAATTTAACATTTGCTCTTTCGCTTTTGAAGGTAAACTTTCAAAATCTCTTGTTTGCATAACTTCTGTAAACATTTTTTCAATTTCATTTGGATCACTTGGAGGTTCTAAAACAAATTCATCAGAAATAGTATGTCTATGAGCTTTTCTAAAACCAGTTGGTATTTTTTTAGCATGAGCTTGAGATAAATTATGAAATGATGAAGAATTTGATATGTGACTAAAATTTGTATTTGATCTATATAAAGAATCTAGACTATTTGAAGTTTCATTTGATTGTCTTGATCTTGAAAAAACTCCACCAAGATTATTATTACTGTTATTATATAATGATTTAGTTGGTGAATCATTTAAATTTTTTGAGTTTGAAAATCTTGATAAATTATCAATTGATTGTTGTTTTGATGGTTTCCTCATGCTCCCCATAATGGAGTTCATTATACCACCACCACCACTACTACTACTACTACTACCACTATTTGAAGAATTATCAGATTTTTTAGACGATTTCATATTAATTTGTCTATACTAAAAAAATGAGAATAAAAAAAAGATACGAATGGATCTATCTATATATAAAATGTGGTATAGAAGAATTGCCCAATTGCAATAGAACTGGCGGGTATATAAGGAATTTGAATTCAAAAGATCCACGATCTATAATATCCAACACTTGTAATCTTCTTTTAGAGATGTAGAAGGTTTGTTGATAAGATTATTAAGACTAAAGGCCAAAATGCAAAATATGGTAAATGTACATATAAAATGACAACAAAACCTTAGTTATCCCATACAATCCTCATATAGTATTTTCAATGTGCCATAATAATAATAATTCCTCGTCTCATATATTAAGCAAAGCTCAGCTAAATAATGCTCAGCTAAAAAAAAATAAAAAAATAAAAAAAAATAAAAAGCTCAGCCCAGCTCCCTTTTTTGCCAAATTTCAATTTCCAAATTGGCTTTTTCGCTTCTCAAAATTTTTCATCATTATTATATATTATATATTTGTATTGTGTGCTGATTGTTTGATTGACGCGATTCACACGATTCACGCGATGCACTCTATGTTTTCATTGCATAGTATATATACAATATAAATATATATATAATATATACGGTTAATGGACTGTCACAACTTTTCTGTTGTCGTATTGTGACAGGGAATTTGTTGCACAGTACAGTATATCTAAGGTGTAAAGTGTGAAAAAAATAGATTTATATACATATGCACTCATAAGATATTAATTAATCTAGAAAACATGTACAATAAATTCATTTATTTTCTTTAAATATTATAATTAATCCCTCTTTCATTACATTCTAAAATAAAATCAGATAATAATGTCACATAATTATGTGGAATTGCCTCATTCGGATGACTTGTCAAGTAATGAAATCCAATACAATGACTTAATAGAAGATGAAAATAGTATGATAGATCCATTTGATTTTAATAATATTAATAATACCATTAATAATGATACAGATCTTAATGGCAGTTCTCAATTTCATCAAATTCAATTATCAATCCAACAACCAACTGAAAATCAAGGCTCAAATTTGAAAAGTGCATTCTTCAATATGACAAATTCAATTGTTGGTGCTGGTATTGTAGGTATACCAAAAGCATTTTTAAATTCAGGTTTAATAACAGGTGTTATTTTAATGACTATTTTAACTTTATTAAATGATTGGACTCTACGTTTAATTATTATCAATACTAAATTATCAGGTACAAAATCTTATACTGGATTCGTAACTCATTCTTATGGTACTATCGGTAAAATAATTGTCTTATTAGCTCAAGGTTTATTCGCTTTAGGTGGTAGTATAGGTTTTACAATTATTATAGGTGATTCAATCCCACATGTTTTAAGATCATTGTTTGCAGATGCAATTGAAAATTCAAATTTCTTGAATTTTTTACTTTCAAGAAACTTAATTATATTTATTTGCGTTGGTTTTATTTGTTTCCCTTTATGTTTGATTGCTGATATTTCAAAATTAGCTAAAGCAAGTGGTTTAGCTTTGATTAGTATGGTTATAATCATTACAATTGTAATCTTTAGAGGCTTGTCATTGGATAATTCATTAAAAGGTTCAATAGTTGGTTGGGATTATATAATTAATGGTGGTATATTTCAAGGTATTAGTGTTATATCTTTTGCATTGGTTTGTCATCATAATACAACTTTTATTTATGATTCTTTGAAAGTCCCAACTTTAGATAGATTTAATATTGTAACTCATATATCATGTATTATATCAGGTTTTGTTTGTGCTTTAATGGGGATTTGTGGATTTTTAACATTTGGTGATAAAACGAAAGGTAATATTTTAAATAATTTCCCAAGTGATGATTGGATTATTAATATAGCTAGACTTTGCTTTGGTCTTAATATGATTACAACTTTACCTTTAGAAGTTTACGTTTTTAGAGAAGTTTTAAAAGATTTATTCATAATTTACAATCGTTTCAAAAATCCTTCATTTAATTTAGAAAAATTCAATCGTATTCAAAATTTAATTGTTACATTCTTTATTATAATTATTCCTTTATTTGTTTCAATGTTAACTTGTAATTTAGGTGCTGTTTTGGAACTTGTTGGTGCAACTTCAGGTTCAACTTTAGCTTATATTTTACCACCTTTATGTCGTAATAAGATGACAAAAGAAAATAAATCAAAAATGCAACAAGCTCCATATTACCTTTGTGCAATATTCGGTTTATTGGTTATGATTCTCTCTTCTTCTCAAACAATAATTGAAAGTTTGAAAAATAATACAGATGCAGGTCATTGTGTTGAATAAGTTTAAATTCCAGTTAAATTTTTTATTTTTATAACGTTTTACTATATATCCAAACTAGTGTACAATTTGAAGCAAAATTATATATATATGTATTATTCGTCTTGTGTTTTTTTATTAGAGTCTTTCATTAATTCACGCATGGCTCTAATATCTGCAAATAATTCATCATCATCTTGTTCGGTAATGACGGTATCATTTTTACTTACTTCTTCGGTTCTTTCAGATTCATTATAAATGCTAACAGAATCGTTGTTGTTATGTGATTCTTTTTCGTTTGATTCTTTTTCATCATCATCCTTTTCATAATCGCTGATGTTAAAAGCTACAGAATCATTATCACTATCTTCTTCTGAATCATCTTGTTTACTTTCATTTCCTTCATCATCATCTTTCTCATCATCTTCTTGTTCTTCTTCCTCCTCTTCTTCGGAATTACTATCCGAATTTGCAGCTCCATTAGAATCGGACAAAAATTCTGCTTTTTCATTCGTGTCCTTTTCGTTTTCTTCATCGCTGTTTTTACTACCGTCACTATCATCACTTATCTGATCTTCATCACTATCATCACTATCGTCTTCCCCACCATCTTCTCCTAATAATTTCATTAATGATTCAGTATCTACTTTGGCAATTGCAGTCTGAGTTGGTAATGAATCAGTAACTATATGATCATCCAAATCACTCAATTCATCAACATCCAAAGTACCATCCATCAAAGAATTATACTGATCTTTTGTAATTTTACCGTGACGTTTTTGTAATAATTTTTGTAATTTTAATTCTCTTGCAAAAAATTCATCATCATTAGATGCTTCTTCATCACTGTCTTCGACAAATTTCTTTGACAAATTTGCTCTTCGTAAAATTTCACTTTCTGATAATACACCATCATCATCTTCAACAATTTTTCTCTTTTTATGAAGTCTCTTCCTTTTACCATTAAGTTTGTCCCTTTTACTTTTCTTTTTATTTTTCCTTCTTCGTAATGTCCCCATTTCTTCTAACTCGCCATTGGCATTTCTTTTCATTGCTCTTCCTTTAATTCTTTTGTCAATATTACTCAATTTGGCTTCTAATAAATCTAACTCATCTTGGTCATTTTCCGAACCAGCTAGATCTTCATTTTCATCGTTAATTCCCTCATATCCATAACCTCCATCTTCTTCATAACTATCATAATCATCCTCTTCATTTTCATCATTATCACCACCATCATGATTTTTGGATCTTCTTTTCAGTCTTAATCTTTTAGATTCTTGATAAACAATATTAGGATCAACAAATTTATTTTCTAATTGATAATCATCCAATGGTGTATTGATGCTAATTTCAATACTTTGTTTATATTTCATTAAATCTTCAGCATCTCGTTTAATAAGAACACCATTAACAATATTACCTATTTTACAAAGTAATCTAAAATATGGACCTGTTCTAGCTTCTTTATAACATTTACCTTCTAGCCTTAAAGAATTTAATCTACCAACAGTTGGAATATCACTAGTCAAAGAATTATTTATTTCATGATACCATTGGTTTAAAAATTTAACAAATTCTTCAACAATTGAAATTTTATCATGAAAATTTAAATATGAAACTAATAATGCAATTTTTTCATTGTCTGATATAGTTGGATCTGAAAACATAACATCTGAATTACCAGTTTTCGATGTTACATATTGTTCTCTTACTGTATAATCATAAGTAGCAAAGGCATCACCAGTTAAATAATACTGTTTTATTTCAGAATCGTTCATCTCACTTGATGATGCTGCTTCAAGTAAAATCATTGGTGTATTATGAAACATTTTACCTAACTTATGCATGAAAAAATTTAAAATATTACCAAAATCTGATTTTAAATTGGATGAAATTGATGAATCCTTCAATTGGTATAAAACTAACATAAAGTCTAATCTAACTAATTTAAGTATATTCATTTCCCAATTTTCTAAAAGTTTGGTAAAATAGTTTAAACATAATTTCAGTTTTGACTCATCAATTTCTTTATATTGATAAAAGAGCCATATATGTGTATTCACTGTTAAATCTTCAAATAATATCTCCATAAGTCTATCACATTGGTTTTTATCAAGGGTTTTAAATCTTTTAATGTTTTTCTTATTCATTTTGAATTTATCATCATATTCTTCAACATTTCTACCAGTTATCATAATAGGGATTTTTAGACATTGAAGATATTTAATAACCTTTAGTGCAACATTTGTAAATTCAATCATTCCTAATGCAAATTGATGTGATTTTCTATGAGAATCTTTTGGTAGTTTTAATAAATTAGTGATTTCAGAATTAACAGAAAAAATTAATCTTAAAGTACCTTCACCTCTTGAAACTAATGAAGCTAAAAGAGTCTTATCATCTTTTAATAATTTTGAAGTATCGTAATGTTCATATGAATGTAAACTTATTGAAGCTTGCATTATCTCTTTAAGTATCGAAACAGTCATTAACAGTATATCATAATTTTTTCTTTCTTTATCTTTAGACATATCTAAAATAAAATTCATTAACGATTCAATAACTTTCTTACTAAACCAATAAAATAAATATTTATATCTTTGAATACTACTTAAACTTTTCTTATTCATCGATTGAAAACTTCTTTCATATTTTAAAATCCAATTTGCCATAAAATAATAGTGGTAGTGAAATGTAAAATCTTGAACGTTTGCATTTTTGAGTAAAACATTATAAATTTCTTTACATATAACACCAAAACCATTCTCAATGAAATCTTCAATAAATTTTGCCAATAATTTTTTTGATTTATAATTTAATTTTATGAATTTTGCTGGTTTTAAATGATCATTGATATTTCTGTTATTATTTAATATTTTACCTGTACCTATTTTAGACGCATTTGAATCCAACATTTCAAGAACGTTACTGTTGAGTAGATTCTTTTGCCCTGAAATAACACGATTAGATTTATTATCTTGTATGTTGATTAAAGATCCAAAATTAGCATGTCTTGTAGAATTTTTAGAAAATAATTCATGTTTCTTTTCATTTTCAATTTTCAATAAATGACCAAGTTTACTATTAGTTGGAGTTATTGGAGTATTTTCTTGTTCTTGTGCATCACTTAATTTCAATTGTTTACTTAAAGAATCTGAAAGTATGTTTGTTTTATGTTCCTCACTGACTGAACTTGGATCAACATTCACAAATAAATAATAATAAAAATCAAGACAGGCAGTACCTAAAATTTCAGTATCGAATTCTTTAGTTAAGTTAGAAGCAATTGTTTGAACAACTGACAATACTTGGTATTTTTTAAATACTTCTAAAACAACATCCATTGAAATATCTTCTTCTTTAATTCCAGCTGGCAAAGTTTCAAAGACATTTATTATATTATTTCTATTTTTCTGGGCAGAAATGGCATCTGATGGCTGGATTCTCAATACATTTCCGAATAACGTCAGACAAAGGTTGAAAATAATATTATCCCTTCTAGTAACATTTCTTATATCTATTTCTAAAATTGGAATCATCAAAGCTATTAAATATTTAAAAACTTTACCTTTCTTATAATGTAATAAAGCATTTTTATATTCAATCTGAGCCCTTCTTAATTTGGCATATAATTCTCTTCTGTTGTCTTTATCATCCTCAGTTAATCTCAAAGGTGTCAGTAATCTAACCATTAGTTCTATTGTAGCTAATAATATTTTCATTATTTCAGGGTTGGCATTTTTAGCATCAGTTGTTCCATATTGAACCATTATTGGTACTAAATCATTAACAAATAATCCACTATCATGGCATGCTGATGCTACACTCCATACACCTCTTTCTTCATCAATACGTTTTAATAATTCTTTAATATCTTTTAAACAACCTAAGGCTTCTATACCTAATATATAATCATGTGGTTCGTTTGGATCAATACCACCAAGTGCAGAACAAAGCTGAACAATTTTATTCTTAATGGCTCTTTCATCTTTGGCATCACTAGCAACAGCAGCTGCCAGCGGATTCCTAGTCATATTCATAATCGATTGAAGTCTCTCTTCTCTTTTTACAGCAACATTGTTTTCACCAAATTCAGGATCATTTATCTCTTCCAAATCTGATAGTAAATCCTCATCCATATCATCATCATCTATATCATTTTCTCCATTCACACCTAAATTTTTCTCCATGAGTTCCTCAAAATCTTCTTCTTCTTGTCCATAAAATTCATCTGCTTCGTTCATTTTGTGTGAAGTGTTAAATGCTTGTTCTCTAAATCTTTATTAATAAAAGAATTACATTGAAATCAGTAATAATTATATGAAAAGGATTTCAGTTGCAGATATCATATCAAAACTGAAAACTTCTTACCCGTACAAACGCGACACGAAAAAGCTACAAAAAATACTATACTGTTTTACCGCAGTAAATAATAAACGGTAACAATGGTTCTTCTATGTATGCATCTTTTTATATACCGAGAGTATATCTTCAAACAGTTTCTTTTCGTTTTTTATATAGTAATGTGTATAAATCATTATTGGAGAATGAATATAAAATAAGGTAGCTAATGTTCCTCAACATCAGCTTTATCAAGAACAACCACAACAGGTGGTTCTGCACTAACATCATTATTTGTCACTATTACCATACTCTCGTCCTTGGTTCTTATGGAATCATTATCTTTGATATTAATTTCAACCGATTTTATTCTATTCTCAGAGGGATCACAATTTAAATCAAAGGAATCAACCTCAATGTTGCTTTCATTCTCAACTCCATTATTAATTTGTTTTATTTCCACATCGTTAATATTTGTTTCTGGTTTATCATCCGACATTTTTAATGTTTGATTATCATTTTCTTTTCTATCATCACAGCAGTCATATACTTCATTAATTGATGAAATTCCAATATCAATAAATCCATCCAATTCAGAACAATCAGAACTTATTGATGTTATATGTGTTGGTCTTGAATCATAAATATTTAAAAATTTCTTATTATTATCAAATGAGTTTATTTTCTCTTTGAAATCATTATAATCACTATCAGATTTAATTAAAAAACCTATCAACATTGAAGGATCTATTTTACTGATATTTATTCTCCTAAGTTTTTTAGAATGGATGGTATTCATTAGAGTTACTTTATCAGTTTCATCTATATGACCTTCTTTGTTTAATAAAATTGCATGTTGTGGAAAATGGGGATCAAGATAGAATAAATCGTCACCCTGATATCCAAAGAAATAATGTGAAGAAGAAGGTCTGCCTCCAGAAATACCAACATTGTAAGGCAACTTTAAAAGATACTTTAAAAACTCCCAATATATTGGGTTAATATTTTCAACACCTAATCTAAGTCCACATAAAATTAAAATTGGATTGAAACTTGATGATGATGATTCAGTTTTGTCTAACTTAGACAAATTTATTACCTCATCATCAAAAAGATCTCCCGAATCTGTTGAAACATAAACTTTTAATTTAAAATCAGCATTTGTTTGTTTTTCTTCGCATAACTTTTGGATACTTTTTGAAGCATTTGAAGGTCCAAACCATTCTCCTGGCCTTTTTCCACAATATTTAGCAGCATATAAAACATAATTTTGAATTGAAAAAATAGCCTCTGGAACATCTGCAAATTGTTCAACTATTTCCCAATGAATCTTTAAGTTTTCAGTCGATGAGTTATCTAATCGCCATTCTCTTCCTAGTCTTAATAATATTAAAGCATTTGCCAATAACGATTGACTTGTACGAATCATACATCCCCAACCGGAATCAGTTGTAAATCCTTTACCCATATTTTGGATATCCAATGAACCTCTTAATATTGAACCAAGTGATAATGGAGATGGCCCATTTTTATCCCTTTCAATAATTGGGAATCCATATCGATATGTAAACCATAATCTTGTATACAAATCATCTAAAAATTCCTCAGGTAATTCCAATGACATTGAGGATAATTTTGATAAGTAATTTGAATTTTTCGTTTGAGTCCAAGTAGTATTAGAATTGGAAATTTTATTAAAAAATGCTTTAATATTATTCAATGGTGAATCCGGCTCAAAGTTTGTTACCTCTGGTACTATCACTGGTTGTTCATTATCCAAGGAATCTCCTATTGTTGTATCATTATTGAATCGTGTCGCATCTATATGATTAAAAGAATCTTCTTTATTCATATCTTTAATATTATTATTCTTTGTTATCTGGTAAATATTGCCTAAAATAACCAAGTCTTCAGCTGAGCATTTCTCCGATGAGTTTGGTATTTCCCAAATATAATCCAAAACCTCGTAAAAGCCATGAGATGCACTGTTTTCTTTTTCAACTTCTCTTTTATTGTCGGATTCCATACTCATGACAATTGTGTTTTTTCTAGAAATATCAACAAAAAGAAACTTGCAAACATAAACATTGAAGGTATCATCGATGATGTTCTAAAATAATGATCAGCTCAAATTATATAATACGCCTATAATTAATTTACATTGCCCCGTTCGTTATCTACACAAAATTTCTAAGATACTATATGCACTCCTTAACTTTTTGTAATCTACGGTTTTTTTTCGACGCGTCGCCGCGTAAACACGTTGCAAGTCAAACTTGGATTGATTTCGGCGTTTAAAAATAAGACATAAATTTACACATGTAGTTTTCAGTCTTTATTATTGGTTTTTTTAATGGGATCATCTTTTTATCTCAAACAAGAAATCAGCTCAAAATGGGACATGGAAAAGGAAGGAAAAATGCAGGAAGAGGTTCAAGAAAAGGTCATAGAGGAGGCGGTAGAAGTGCTTCAAGAGGATCATATACATCAAATGTTGAAGAAGATCTAAACAATTTTGCCTCTGGTAATATACTTTCAGATGATTTTATCTCATTGCAGCAAAACCGGAAAAATTCGTCAAATTTTAAATTGAATAAGAAATTAAAAGTTTCCAAATTACAAAAAATAAACGATTTAGTTGATCTGAATACAGGTAATTTTAATAGTGTAGAAGAAATGTCGTTAAATTCAATGATGTACGAACAATCAAATAGAAGAAGAAAAAACAAAAATAGTATGTATAATGAAGTAAGATATACAAGTTGTAATAGAGAGGAGCTATTAAATAAAAGTTTTAGAAAGCTTAAGATAGAATTTGTTAAGGCTAAAGAAGTTTATGACCCATCAAAATTATTACTAGAAAAGTTGTCCCAAAATAATCCATCTAATAATACCACTTTAGAAGCTTTATCAATAATCGATATAGGGGAAAAACCTAATAATGAAGATGAACTTGTTGAAATTAAAGATGAGAACGGGGATGATGAAATAGATAGTGAAAATTTTGATGATAGAGAAGCAGATAGTGAAGAATTTGATGAGGATGATGATAGTGAAGAATTTGATGAGGATGATGATAGTGAAGAGGTTGATGAACAGAAAAACATAGATGACTATAATGAAGCAGAGAGTTATTCAGAAAGTGGAAAAGAATTTGGAGAGAAATCAAATGTAAAAGAAAGAGAATATGAAAAAGATGATGTTATATACATAGATAGTATTGATATTAATGAAATTTCAGAACAAGAAATTGATGTTCATGTAATAGGTGATTCAATCAAACTGAACAAAAGTAAAAAAGAATTATGTGAGAGACCTCAATTTACTTTCCGAAATGTTGAACGTAAAGTAAAAAAATCTACAATAAGGTTTATAGATGACAATAACGATGAATCTTTTGAACATTCATTTGATGAAAGTATGATTGATAGTGACGAAGATAATAATGAAAGTTATGATACCGAAAATAGAATAAATTTAAATCAAGATTCTGATGATGATAATATTTCTGAAATTCTTGAGGTTGATGATGATGAATACGAACATTCTAAAGCTCTACCGAGTTTTCAATTGGGAAATTTATTAACTCCATTGAAAGAAACCGCAAATGGGGATACTTTTATTGAACTAAAAAGATCTAAAAATAAGAAAAAGAAATCAGAAAAAACTATTTATATTGTTTCAGATGATGATAGTTTAGAAGTTGAAGATGTTATTAATCATGTTAATAAAAAAATGTATGGTATAAATAATAATGATGATAATTCTGAAATAACTGAAAAATTGGAAGATGAAGAGCCGGAATTTGGCTTTTTAGAAGAAGATTATGTTTCTTTTGATATTACAGGTATCTCAATTGATAATATAAGAGTTGGATCAAATATAAATAATCAACAATATTATGTTAAAGCGCCTGTTCTTTTTGGGTTTGATGATTATCAATGGCTTAATAGAAATGACTTTTTGGAATTTTTAACAGAAAATGGATTTCCAGAACATAGGTTTGATTCCTTTATAAAAAGTGTAACTTCTCATATCAACAACCCAAAAAAAGCTCCAAAGAAAGAATTATTTGATGAAGATGAGATTTATATTTCAGATAGTTCGGTGGAAGAGGGAACTCAGAATAAAGAAGGCAAAAAATTTATTTCATTGTCAACAAAAGATATTCATCCTGTATCTCTATCGGACTCTGAATCTGAGTTAGATGAAGATTTAATGGAAGGTATTGAAGATTTATTGAATATGCATCAGAAATCAAGCAAAACATCGCATTTTGATCCAATGGAAATTGGTACTAAATCAATCAAAATTAAAGGTAAGAAGAAAAATTCTGAACTGGAATTCAATACAGAAATAAGTCCAGAGTTTAAAAAATATTTAACTGAAAAGTATTTAAATAAAAAAGAAAAAAGAAAGGAGCAAAAAGAAGAAAGAGAATTTGCCAGAAGGAATAATGCATACATGCTTACAAAATATCCTTATCTTTTAGAAATGGATGAAATAATGCACGAATTCAAAGAATTTTGGAAAGATGGTGTTAGAGAATCTTTGAGATTTCCTCCTATGGATTTTCACGTTAATATGGTATTGAAAATGATTGCTGAAGCCTATGGTTATTCATCAAGGAAAGTTGGAAAAGGAAAAAAAGAATATCTTGAAGTCAGAAAACCCAAAAAAAATAAGAACAGAGAACCGCAGTGGGATAGACTTAAAAAATTATCAAATAAGCGTAATGTATGTTTCCGTATGGATGTTGAATTATCAAGAGAGGAAAAGAGAGAGCTAAAGAGAATTAAAGGTGGCAATGCTGCTGTAGAAAAAATGAAGAATAAGGGAAGAGGAAATTTCAGCTATAAAGAAGGAGAAATTGTAGGTGGGGATGCCAAAGAAATTGATGCTTCAAATATTGGTAGAAAACTGCTTGAAAAAATGGGTTGGCAAACAGGTGGTGCTTTAGGTCCTCAGCATAATAAAGGTATTATTGAACCTATTAAAGCAGTTGTTAAAACCACCAAGAGGGGTATTCAATAATTTTCTAATGTTTTACTATTTTAATCTCAATTATTAAAAGTTTTTACTGAATTTACATTTTCAGATGTTTTATAAAATCGGGGATAATGAAAATTATTTATTTAAGTCGTCTATAGAATTAATGAATTGTATCCAGCCACTGTCCTCTAAAATATCCATAATAGTATTTTGAATCGGTAGTTGATTAAGGTCTATATTTCCGGGGGAAAGCATTGATTGTAACTGATCCATTGTAGTTGAATTATCTAAAAGTTTTTTTTCTTGTGGTGAAAGGGTGTGATTAGGATGATTATTATTATAACAGATAGGATGTCCAGTTTCTCTATTACTGGATATATATCTTTCATAACTATATGGTATTGAAGTTTCACCTTTAGTAACTATATCGTGAAGTCGTTCTATCTCTTTTCTTTGTTCTAGAATTTTAATAAAAGTAGAATTATTGTGTTGAGACAATGTTGAATAATATAAATCAACATCATCTTCTTCATCGTAATCTTCTTCATTATCATCAGATTCCTCTTCTTCTTCTTTTTCGTGAGCTTTTACATTTTTCATATCATCCCCTCCATTTTCCTTCTCTTTCTCATCATTATTTTCATATGATCTACACGAGTCAATTTCAGCGTGCATATTGTTATTCTCCTTTATTTCATTTTGTAATTTTGGAGTAGTATCGTCACCTGTTAGTTTGGAATTTGAATTATTAAATGTTATCTTGAAGTTTTTCCCTTCTTTATTATCTTTATTCATTTCTATAATATTACTAAAAGTTCTACTCTCAACAATTGGCATGTTATTTTTTATTTGTTTTCTATGTTTAATATTTTCACTATTTCTTCCATTATTATTTTTTCCAGTTTTATTTTTTTTGGATTTTCTTTTCAGTTTCATTAAAAATAAAAGTTTTTCTGTAACATATACACCACGTACTGCACCCCTTATTAAGATTCTAAAGGATTTAAAAACTGGTAGAATTTTAGATGTTAAATCTGTAATTTGCTTTTGTTTTTTCATATGACTTTCGTCAAGCATACAATCTACTATGAGAAATACTATTGCATATATTACATGTTGAAAAATATGGGGGTATGATTTTACAAAAATAGGAATATCATTTGAAATGAAACTTTCTGTGATTTGTAAAGCACATGACCAACACGTTGAATAACAGGTTGATATCCATTGTTTATGAGATAAGAAAGTTGACATTTTTAAATTAACTTCCAGTATTTCATGATTAATAAGTGATTCTAAATGGTATTTAATATATTTTATTGTCTCTGTTGGTATATCAGGGTATTTTTCTGGTGAATATGACTCAAGATCATGAACCACTTCAACTTTAATGTAACGTAATTCTACATCAGCCTTTTTCAAATTTTTTAGTGATAGATGAACACCACCATAATAGTTTTGTTTCTTTATCATTGCAATATTTACAAATCTCATTAAGTAATATTGAGACCAATTGATTAATTTATCATCAATGTTTTTATCATTGATATTATTATTTTTGAACCTACTAATACATTGAAGTAAATTAGAATATGATAAATTTGTCAAACAATATCTATCTTGATCATCATACCAATCATAAGCAAGTGTATTCCACATATTATTTAAATCTATTGGATCCTTTGAGTTGATTAAATTTAATTTATAAGAAATAAAAAAGGAAGTTCCTAATAAACAGTTGGAGAGATTTATACCACCAAGAAATCCTGCAAGAATTCGAAGTAATGAGATAGTTTGGATTGTACAAATTTCAGTATAAGTCATATATCTTGATCTAAACAAAGCTTCTAATGATGAACTAAATAAAGTTCTGCAATAATTATCCCAATCATAGTTTTTAAATTTCAATTTCTTTATATCTTCATCACTACATTGATATAATCCAAAGCTCATTAAAGCATACATTAAACTTAATAATGAGTAATGTGAAGCACTTTTATTGTATAAAATTGTTAAATGCTTTTCTTTCACATTTTCATCTGCCCAGTATTTTTCATATTCCTCCAAAAATTTTTCAGAGTTGACGATTGGAAAAAGAATATTTAATTTTAAACCTGAATTAATCATCATATCACAGCTTGATTTATCTAGTTTTGAAACCAAATCCAATTCATATAACCAACATTTACTCCTTGAATCTTCTGCCTCATATTTTAAATATGTTTTATCATTAAGTGTTAACCATTCTTCTGTATTATAATCCATTTCAGAGGCATAAGAATTAGAATTATCTAAAATTAAACCATTTGATAAAGCTTTTTCTAAAATACTTACAGTTGAAGAATAAATTTTCCAATCAATCGAATTTTCAATTTTATCATTTTTAGTATCATGATAGTTAATCTTGTCAGTTAAAATTACTTCATTTAGTTTTAGTTTATTATATGAAGAGGATATAGTTTTAGTTAAATCATCTGAATTTTCTTTTAAGTGGTCAATTTGTTTTTGATTTTTATCAACTTTATTTATTTGATCATCAGAATTTAATGATTTTAATCTTAAAATTGTATCTTGAAGTTCTTTTATTTTTTTTTTCAAAACTTCATTTTCTTGAGAATATTTCAATTCAGTTTTATCATCATTACTTATTAATAAACCATCAAAAATAACAGGATCTCTTGTACATAAATGAGCTTGATTTCTTGCAATACATCGATCACAAGGTATTTCAAAATTACATTTGACTTTCCTCTTTTTACAACGACTACAAGATCTAATCACACGATTTGTCCTTCTTAATTTTGAAGTATTTAACTGAGAACCATTATTGTTATTATTATTATTATTATTATTATTATTATTATTATTATTATTTGCGTCTCTATCTTTTCCTATATGACCCGTTAACGTCGTTTTATCCTTTTTAGGATTTGAAATTGACATTATATGTATATAAAGAAGCAACAATTAAACCAAAATTGATTCAATTATATCAAAAAGAATTCAATAAATGGTTAAAAAAGCTCTATTCATTGAATATGATAAGTTGTAACATTATTATATTGAGACTTTCTGTTTGATACACATCACCTTAATAAGATCAATAACAAAGGGCTAGCATATAGAAATAATGTGTACTCTTTTTTTTCTTTTCAGGAAAAAACTTCCAATCTGATGCTCGACTTCCTTATTCGGTAAAAACCGGTGTTTCTTATCTGAAAAATGCAAACCGAGCGTTAACGGCAAATGAATTAGTCTGAGACAATTCTGAACTATATAAAACGAAATGATTAATCAATCATCCTTAGATAAAACAAGATATATGCTGTTATATATTATCTTAATTTTGTATCATATTTCTTTTTTTTTTCTGATATCCCCTACAAAAGATATAAATAGCTCAAACATATATAACTATTTTTTGTAATACTGAAATATAGTTAGTATACCCGTTCAACGCATTTTCGTTCGATAAGAAAAAACTTTATCTCTGTTTGGATACATTTTGTGAAAAATTTAAAAATTGCTTCACCATTTATATCAATTTCACTCATAATTATATGAACATTATATAATTATTATTCTGGGTTTTATATATATATGATAAAGCACGTTATTTCAAAAATAAATTAGGTGTAAATGTATTATATAATTTATATATTATATATATATATATATATATATATATATATATTTTTAATAGTTTAAAAAGTATAACGGAAATGTTTGTTCTCATGATATGTTAGATCTTGTTGATCAACTAACTGACCAATTTCGATTACCGTCCGTTTGTTATCTGCCGCCTTTTCTTCATTGTCTTTTGCCATGTTACGTTTTTTGTTTTCCCAAAGAAGGAGGTATGTATAGAGAATAATTATGCCATACATGATATAGCAGGCTGCCATCATTATTGCTTAAACATAGGTGGGTGATTCTAAATTAAGGAAAAAATGTGGTCCGTTAAGATTACCAAGAGCATAAAACAGTTCAACAAAGATGGAGTTAAACGCTTTCTTTGTTAGACTTGGGGTATTCGACGCAATCAACGATAAACACATTACATATAGTCACACCAGTGGTGGTAAATATCAAGATAAATTAAACATTTTTCACAAAATATGAAACAGCAGCACATAATATACGTACTCCCATTGCAAAACCACAAAGATCAAAGCATATTATTATCAAAGATATGTAAGATTAAACTGATTCTTTCTTACTTTTCAATTTTTATAATAATAATGTATCGAACAATTTTGAAAAATTGTATAGAAAAAACTATAAAAACAGTATACAGAAGTTACTTTATACGATGAAACTTGAAAAAAAAAACTGTATAATAATAGATTACTCCAGTTGTGAGCTTGTTTTATAACTAAACCAGTTGTTAACCCATGTTAATAATTTCAATAAAATATAATGACCTAAAGTGTAAAACAAGAGTGAAAATAAAATAAAATAAAATAAAATAAAATAAAATAAAATAAAATAAAATAAAATAAAATAAAATAAAATAAAATAAAATAAAATAAAATAAAACAACATTCTCCTTTACCAAAAAAAATAAACAAATAAAAAGACTTTTCTTCATCTTTTGTGTTGAGATAAATTATCATGAGACATACTTCTTGTAAGTATATTCTTTAAATCTTCATCAGTTTGATTAAAATGACTATTATTGATATTATTATTATTAGTATTTAAATTAGTACCAAAATTTTTATTTGTAGTAGCATCTAAATTAATATCAACCATATTTCTTATTTGGGATAATATAATTTTACTGTTTAAGCTTGTTGGTTTTAATTTTGGAGATTGAACTGGAGTAGATAATGGGGTATTTGAGGGAGAAGTTGTCATATTAAAAATTGGAGTTGAAGAAAAGAAATGATTACGATTTGAATTTGAATTTGAAGTTGAGCTTAATTTTGGAGAATTTGGTCTTGATTTTTTTCTTGGACTTTCACTATCAATATTAGAAGATTGTAACATTGTTGACAATGATAATAATGAACTAGATTGAAATCTTGAATAAGAATTTAATCTTGAAATTGGTAAAATTGATTTAACATTAAAGGAAGATGCAAGAGTTGTTGAAGATGATGATCTATCTAATGAATCTAAAGAAACTAATGAGCTAGAACTATTTGTCCTTGAAGATGCAAAAGATCTAACCAAACTTTCATTACTTCTTGGTAATGTTGAATAAGATTTATTATTATAATAAGATAATGAAGGAAAAGATGTAAAAAAAGGAACTGAAGAAATTGATGGAATTGAAGTTATCGAATTAATTGGTGGTATTAAAGATGTAGAAATTGAATTATACTCTACTGGAGTTTGAGGAATTTGAGAACTCAAATTTTCAGGTACAGGAACAGATTTATTATTTGATAAAATTAATGAAGGTATTTGTTGTTTATCATTTGATAAAGTTGATGAAAATGATGATGTAGTAGAAATTGGTTTTGAGGCTGAATCATTTAATAGTTTCGAAACTGATATTTTTAAATTATTTGAAGGTAAAGAAGTTGAAAATGATATTGATGATGTTTTTAATAAAGGTGGTAACATTTTAATATTTTCATTATCATTATTTTTATTTTTATTATTATTATTATTATTATTATTATTATTATTATTATTATTATTATTATTATTATTATCTTTAGGTTGGATAGGAGGACTATTATATTTTGAAAAATCTGGACTATTTAGTATATATGAAACTGATAAATTTAATTTATTTTGTTGTCTTAAACGATCTTCTTGCATTTGTAATTTTGTTTTTCTTGGTTTTCTCTTCTTTCTAACGGTTGGATTTGTATGTATTCTTAAATGTCTAGTTAATTCATCGGATCTTGAGAATTTTTTAATACAACCTTCGAATGTACATTTATGAGGTTTTTCACCAGTATGAATTCTAATATGCCTTGATTGATGTTCTAATCTATAAAAAGCTTTTTGACAAAGTGGACATTTATAAGGACGATCATTTTGATTTTTTGTTAAATTATCATTTGGTTTTGAATTAATATTAAGAGACGTCATTTTAGTATAAGTTCTTAAAATCAAGAATAAAACTATTGGAGAAAAAAACAAGAAATAAAAAGATAATTTTGAAAATGAAAAAGAAAAGAAACAGCAATTAATTAATATGAAAGTAATAAAATATAAATTTGGTAAAGTTACTCCACTATGGAAAAATAATTTGATTTGATTATAAAAATAGGTAAATATATAAATCCGGGAATGAAAATTTCACGTTATAAATAGTAGTAAATAGGAGTAAGTTATTCCATTAAGTAGTATTATTAGTAATAAGTTTAATTCGCGAATTTCACTCCCCACATAATGAAAATAATTAGTGGTCATTTGAAGTTAATCCGGATTTAGAAAGCCGTGTTAAAAAAAAAAAAAAAAAAAAAAAAAAAAGGAATTTAACGGAAAATTAAAAATATATTGTTATTATAATATATTTTAGAGTATTAAACATTAAAATTTTACTAAAAAAAAATAAAAGGAATGAAATAAATTAAATAAATTGAATGTTATAGGTTGTCAATAAATAAATTAGCGGGACTTGATACTACTACTACTCTCCTCTATGCGGGGAAAACAATTCGTAACTACAATTCGTACTAATATGTAGAGCTGTACTTTTTTTTTCAAGCACGCAAAAATTGTTATAGTTTGATGTGCTTGGTGATTAAGTTGTATTGTTCTACAAATCTGTATGTTTCTACATATCTCTATATATGTTCCTATCTATATAATAGACAACTTCTAATAAGGAGACAATGTTACTTACAAGAGAGAGAGTGTGAGAGAATGAGAATAAATCGCCCACGAGTATAATACCATACCCCTCACAAGTTACCCGTCTCTTCCTCATCATAGCTTATATATTACCTGATTTTGTCATTATAATTGTCATCCATGTTGTACTCTCAATACTAACAAAATATCTTGTCTTGTCTTGCGTCGATCGACCCTTCTCACTTTTCCTTTCTTCCCCACAGAAAATTTTCAAATTCGAAATTTTAAATTCGGCAAACAAATAAACTTTGCTCGGTGTAATACGATAATAATGAAAAGCACTAAAAAGAAACAAATTTGATTAATCATCTTTCGAGGTCATTGGATTTTTTCTTATTAATTAATAAATATATATTTTATATTTAAATATATATATATATATATCTAATATATTTAAATAGATAAATAATAAAAACAGGTCAAACAACAGAAGAGTTCGGGGAAATATAACAATTGTGACATCTTCAACATGCAAATATATATATGTAGACATAAAACGTATATAT